>CH000276.1:141718-220692 GCA_000149265.1 Ciona savignyi | reverse complement strand
TCTTGTGCCAGCCAACTAAGGAAATATCACACTCAAAATTTCAAAGATTTAACTTTTGGGGGCATAGCGCTTGAACGGCTGCTCTAATTTTGATCAGATTCAGTGAAATGTTAGACCATTAGACACTCTGTGCCAAATAAAAAATAGAAAACATTTACTTAGGGTAATTTCCTTGAAAACGAAGATATGTTCTTGAGTTACGATTGTAACAGACATGACATATCGCTCTGACATCTCTAATAAGTAGTCTACAAATCAGATTAAAACTTTAAGAATTGTTTCATAACATAAGTCACTTTTAAAAACAGAAACTTATCTACTAAACCCAGGGGAATTTCCTGAAACCATTAAAAAATAAATCGGGCTGTTTTGGGAATTTAGCCTTATTTCACTACAACGCTTAAAAAGAAGCTTTAATTTAAAATATTTGTGGTGAAATGTTCGTAAATTTTAGACGTTTATCTTTTATTTAACTGCACATGGAAAATAAGTTTGGTTGGTTAACTATGGGACCCATGCGTTTATGCTTGCAGAAACAAACTATATACTCGGTGTATAAAATACAAATTGTGGTTAGGGACCCTGTAGCATGAATATATGGCATACAACATGTGTTTTACAAATAGTGGTGGTTAAACACGTGGTTGACACTTTCTAGTTTTGATCAGATTCAGTAAAATGTTAGACCATTAGACACTCTGTGCCAATTAAAAAATAGAAAACATTTACTAATTTCTTGAAAACGAAGATATGTTCTTGAGTTACGATTGTAACAGACATGCCATACCGCACTGACATCTCTAATACGCAGTCTACAAGTCAGATTAAAACTTTAAGAATTGTTCCATAACATAAGTCACTTATAAAAACAGAAACTTATCTACTAAACCCAGGGGAATTTCCTGAAACCATTAAAAAATAAATCGGGCTGTTTTGGGAATTTAGTCTTATTTTACTACAGTGCTTGAAAGGAAGCTTTAATTTAAAATATTTGTGGTGAAATGTTCTTAAATTTTAGACGTTTATCTTTTATTTAACTGCACAAAGAAAATAAGTTTGGTTGGTTAACTATGGGGCCCATGCGTTTGTGCTTTCAGAAACAAACTATATACTCGGTGTATAAAATGCGACCTGAACGCAGCGCCTTAGCGGGAGACTGCGACCTGAACGCAGCGCCTTAGACCACTCGGCCACCCTGCCGACACTACAGTTGCACTGTCACTTCAAATGGTTATTTTTTAACATTAAATCTTTGATATTCGGAGTGTGATATTTCCTCTGCATGCACATGAAAAATGTTTGTTATCACAAACTTTTTCCAACGAAAAACTAGATTAATTCCTCCATTTGGCTATGAACTTTTTAATTACGAAGTGGTATTTTTGTTTATTTTAGATTTAACTAACATATCCGTTGTGCGATGATCAACATTTAAGATTGGTTTCAAGTGGGTTAAATTTTGGAGATGGTAACTGTGATATGTATCGTTCTCTACTTTAATTGGCAAAATTCGGATAATTAATTTATATGGAATTTCCCGAGAATAATACTTTACAAATAATTGCGAAATTTTATCCATAAAATATATAATTGCGATCTTTTAGAAAATACCAATTCATTCTTTTACAAATCATTTATAACCAGTGAATAATATAAATCCGGAATCGTTGTTGGTTTTTTGCAGAACCTCTCTGGATATAAAATGTGTAAAATATATAAGTTGTGATTTGTCAACTTAAAGAAATTTCTGTGTTTCTTTGAGCAGAGGCATGTGGCGTTTGTACAAATTGTTTAATGCATTAGGTGGTGGTTGCATGACAAGCAAGTAAAAAATACATTAAATGGATGAACAATAGGTTCGAGCAATTAATATTATAATTGCTCTCCCAATATATGTTGATTAAGTTGGTTGACACTAAATATAAGCCAAAAGATTCATGACAGGAGCGGATTCGAATCTGCGACTCTACGGGATACTGCGACCCGAACTTTAGACCACTCGGCTAGCTCACCCACTGTTTCTGTACTGTCATTTTCAAATGGTTATTTGTTAACATTAAATGGTTGGTGTTAGGAGTTTTTTATTTTCTCTGTAGGCAATGAACACAAAAAATGCTAATTTTTATCCACTTCAGCACAAAAGAAAACATATTGATCAAGATATGGTAATCTAATTCTATCATCAAATAAAACCAACCATTTTTATTGAAATATTTCTTATCACAAACAAATCAATTAGTTATGTTCGTATCCAAAGTCAAACATTCGAAAATGCATAAATTTAAAATGTATTTAAAGTCAAATGTACTTTTATAGTACTATGCAATAAAGGCAGGGCGTCTATGTTAGGTTTAAAACTCGGGAACCAACGTTGCACACATTTATATTGGTATGTGGTAGATAATTGTGTAAATAGACTCCGCAAGGTAGGGCTAGTGACCCACTTATAACATAGGAGATATTCGCGATGTAAATAATCATTTTGACTTAAGCGTGAATCTAATCAATCCGCTTGGACTACTTGGCAATCCTGTCTTATCTAAATGTCAATTGCTGCAGCATTCATAATTAAATGTTGCTATCACAACCGAGGTATGACATCATTTACTTTAATTCAGCAAACTGAAGAGCGTGTTTACGCTTGCGTGCTTTGTCAAATGGGTACTAGCGAAGGGGAACGTATATTTTACCTGCACAAGGAATAAGCCGTCCAGTCTCATATGTGTTTGTATTAATTTTCTCGTTTTTAAATTGGCGTAAAACTGCACTGCTAATAGGAAAAAGAAAAGTCGTAACAAAATTACACCTTGTTAAACTAAGCGTTTTTATATAGCTGGGAAACTATTCCACCGACATGAAATATATTCTGTGTATCGTCAACGATCGCTGATTTTGTTTAGCGTTCCGCTCTATGTATCATTTTTATTTAGTGTGTTTTATCTGGACGCGACTTTGCGTTAACTGAAGGCCGTTCGTAACATATTTTGGAATTTATCAGCAAAAAGATGAATTCAGCCCGCAACCGCATTACAAAGCATATGGCGAAAATCCCCGAATTCAATTATTGCATGCAAATACTTTCTGTTGGGTTCGTCCGCAAATTGACTTCGCACGAATGGACCTGCAAACTGAGGTTGGCGCCGGTTTTATCCAGCGAAAGTCAACAGCTCCCTTTCTTTTGTTGCGGCACAATATATTTCTATATGAAGCCGAATTTAAATGTGTTTAAAACTTTTCGCACGGAAAAGATTATTCGAAGTAATTTTGGAATATAAAATACACTTGTTTCTGACATTTAGGTATACAACCTGTAGACAATTATAGTTTAATAAACTCTCTTATGTAAATTTTATTTTTAATATTTTACATTTCGATGCGATGTGAGCAGACTACGCTTAGTAAAAATTACAACTTTGTATAATTAAATTAATCATTATACCTTTTATAAATATTGCAACCAAAACGCAACGTGATAGACATCAAGGCTTTTACAAAATATTAGCAACACAAAGAACGCGAAATTTATAATTATGAATTACTGTTTTTATGTACCTTATGCTCATACACGCCTATGTGTTTTATGATATCTTACGCAGCTAAAATCGGAGGTAAAATTTAAAATACGTATCTGGTTCAAGAGAAAATACTTTTATGGTATAAGACCCACCGCACATCGTAATGTAGATTGAAACTTTCATGATTGGTTCAAATAAACTAAATTTTATATTATTTCCATAATTTAGATGAAAAGCAGCCACGTCACATCATAATATTTTTGTAGTTACATGCAATTAAATATCACCCATTTATAACTACTCGACCAAGGAAACGTCCGTTTAGTTCTTTGTTCAGAGACAAAAGGTCGGTGTTTTGTCATGAGCAGACTGATATATATCAGCACATATTCTAATGTAGACATGTGGTAAATGTGAATCGGTTATATAAAGAAGCCGGTATGCTATTCAGCAATACAATCAAATAATAATATTTTTTGTTTAACGCTTGGTTACGTGGGTTGAATGATATTGACAAGTATAGAAATAGCTGGGGCTCGTCATGTTTGCTCATCCGAAACCGCCGGACGATTTTTCAAACAAGAAATAAGTTTGTATGGAAGGCATATGGTCTGGAAACGATGTCCAAAAATAAGTAGAGCATACACCAAAAATGAAAGACTCGCACGACATTCATTATAATTTTTTTAAAACTTTTACTGAATATAAAATTGACGTTTCACTCACTATAAACGTTAAACTTAATTTTATTTAAGCCAAACCTGATCAGTGGTATTACATTAATAAGCAATAAATAAAATAAAGACACTGTTTCATCGCTTTTTGATAAAACAATTGACATTATCTCGTTTACGGACTCGTTGGGCCATGTGGCAATACGACAGTAGTTATATCACGTCGTGATTACTCCGGGAAAATATTCATGTCAAAAAAAGTCGCCGAACAAAAATTTGTTTAACCATAATATGCAAATTAAGCATGATACAGCAGGTAAAGTGAGAAACAACTATGTGTAATGAAGACTGCGTTAAACAAGGACGGATAGTGGGATTTATAGCGGAGTGTTGTTCTAAAAACGCGGGAAAACGATAAAGAAACTACCTAATGAAATTTCACCAGTTGTAAAAATGTTTTAGGGGAGTGTTGTAAAAACTTGCTCACGAAAAGATTATAGAATAAAACACCGAAATACCGAAATATATCTTAGTTAGATAACGTATTTTGACCAAGCGGAATTGCACCCTTAATGAAAAAAAATGAGACCTGAGAAAGCAATTTATGGCGGACAAGCCTATTCTTAAAGTGCGTGATTGCAGATCTTATACGACTTTCGTAATCGTGTAATGAAGTGCCGCGTCAATTCTGAATAAAAAAGTAAATCTGTTATGTACATGTTTGCGTCTTCGCTATTGTTTAACTACGCACTTCCCGGAGTCTTTTAGATTGTGCTTGCCTACTGTGCCGTGTCTAGGTGCACATTACACAAATCAGTGATATAATTTAGCCGACAATGCCCGATCTTAAATCATATCTACCTGCGTTACGACGTATATGTGTGACGTCAGTGGAGGTCCAAGTGCTATGTTACAACGCTTCATTAAACATCATGACATTCATTTAAGGTAAGAGTAACTTATAGTTTGTGCTCTCACAACCATTTAGGTCACAAATGCTTTGTCCAATTTTCAATAGACATTTTGGAGTCGGTGTACCTTCATCCAAAACCTCACGCAAGGTATCGCTAATTTCCTCTTTTTGCGACTTTTCCGATGCCAGAGAATTACAGACATATCGCAAACCCAAGTATTAATGGTGGACAATACAAAAATTAAATAAATGTCGCTATACCCCACAATGTACCAGCAGCACTGATTGCACTGTTTGACATGACTTACCTGATAATATGAATGATAAATACCATAACATATGTGTTTTGTCAGATAGTAACCATACGGCGACCATCTATAATTCAGAGAAATTTCCACCAGCCAAAATAAAAATGACACAACTATATATCCGATCAAAAGCCATTGATTGCATTAAACCTAGGCTGTTAATTGGGTTTTCTTTGATTTGAGTCATTACATTTGCAACAATATTGTAAAGGTGAATGGTAATGCCTTCTTGGACTTTGTTGTAGATGAGTAAGGTTTACGACCAGTTCATAAAGCCCTGGGATCAATCGGTTGATTTCTCAACTGTTAAATTTAAACCACAACAACGTACAACAATTTACCATCGATGCCTTCAGGTCTGTCATGAAACTTACTGCGTAAAATGCAATTGCTTGAAGGATAGAACTGTGTTTTAAAGGACCCTTTAATGAGTTTTTTACTCTATTTGTTGAAGTTCTTACTAAATTATTCCCATTTTAACCCAGGAGGGTCGTCGATGAGGGAAAATGGCCCATGTAGTTTAACAGGCAAAAATTGAGTTTGCTATTTAAGCATACCCGATGTGATATATTCTTACTGCAGAAATAAACATCTTTCATTAAAGCGTGATGCAAAATGATACTTACTTTAGGTTGTTTCTCTGTACCAAACACATTGGACATAATTGTTGTGGTATTTATAAAAGCATTTCATAAGGATTGGATATTCCTTACACTGGTCGTTAGTTAGTTATGGTTGTTTTAAGTTGCCTTGGCACTGTAAAATATTTTGTTGTTTTAAAAACGCTAAAACAATCGTGTCAAATATATACAATACAATACAATGGCTTGGGTAACCCGACGATGGGTTAAAGGTTTTCTGATTCTGGCCATGTGACTATGCCGCTTGCAAATTTCACGGGAATAAGCATAATAACCCTATTCTACTTTCAGTTATTTGTACTTTTATGCAACCATTGTGCGAGTTTTAACTGATAAGCAAGTTTTCCTTGCTTGTTTCAAATTGCCACCATCATATTGTTTTATTCATGTAAGATTTGAATGGCTTTGTGTGACAGAACTCTTACACAAGTCCAAGTTTGGTATTGCGTTATTTCGGGAAAGAAAGGCAGCCCGATGTATTTGACCGTAATGGAAAGTACCTTACGCCTGAGCAAGCTAAGTGGATTTACTACTTTGAAGTAAGATCCGGGTAAATCACACCAAAGATCTAGTGATACTCCAAATTAACTTGTTTTCAGTATTTATGGGTTAAAAAATGATTTAAAGAAACATACATAATTGCAATGCATTGCTGTAATCTGATTAGATAGTATATACATGGCCGACCTACTGTCCTATACCTGTCCCGTTTTCATCAGATGCCCATAACGCCACTTACTCATACATTGCGCACGTGCTGTTGTCAGGCGAATCTTAACAATTCGTTTCGTTTAAAACAAACTTTACAATCCTCTTCAGTTTAATAGCTATTTTAGAGAGCGCAAAATAAAGATATAAAACCTGAAACAACAAACATGTTCCGGCGCAGGGTATACAGTTACATAAACATTTTTTTTAAATGCCGTATAAGACTACATAACATAAGCTATGCTATTACAATAAAACAGCTAAGCTAAATTTAAATTTAAAATTAAAGCATATCATTGTCAACACACGAATTGTTTCTAATTCTCATTACAAATTAATTTTAAATTAGACTGAAGATTTCGTATAGGGTGTGTGTAATCATGGGTGTTTTCGAGGTAGCTTCCGGATGTGTTGAAATTTGAAACGCTTGAATGACTGAGAAAGTAATAAAAACTTTACACAAAGTACATCGGTACATCACTGAAAATTACAATGTAACATTGCACTTGTGGCTTGAACTTAACCTTGTTAATTTAACAAACAAGACAAATTTCATTTCATCACGTTTACAAAATGCTGTAGGCTAATTTACATGATTAAACGGCCAGGATAGACTGGTAATCATAGAGGAAATAATTTATATTGGCTTTTTATCATTTCGTGGCAATGCAGTTAGGAATAAACAATTCAGTTTATAACTTTTTCCTGGTAACAAATGACAGAAAATAAAACAAATTATAAAACAAGAACAGATGTCAGAGCGAATATTTTCATCCAAAAAGTTATAAAATTTGTAAGCTGCCCAACCTACTGAATTTATATTATTAAACGACATTAATAAAATAGTGTACAATAAAGCACAATCGAAACTTCTGTCGGATGGCAAATTGGAAACGGAGTTATCCGTAAAGCGTAGACCGATATGAAAAAAATGAAACGACACCATTGTTTATTTACACCTTTCTCTTTTATGCACAATTAACAGGGCATATTACATGCTCACGACCACGTAATCGATATACAACTTTGCCTTCAAGGAATAGAAGTAAAGGACAATGCGCAACGCTCAGAAATATTGGGCTTAAATATTGGGTGGAACTGTGCCACATATTATGTGTCACTATAAGGAATAATACAATGAAAAAAACAATGAAGGTTTATACGATTTTTACGTATATAGGTTTGTAATACTTATCATACAGGGTGGGCGATGGAAGTCAACGAGGAGTAACGAACCGTGCGGTGACACCACGCTCAGCGCGTTTGCGGCATGGCGTGACTTTCCCGGAACAATGACGCAATTCCACCGAAAGATGACGTAGCTCTTGTGCTTCTTTTCTGCTGAGGCTGTGTTAAAACAAATGTGGAAACGATATGGGGGTACATAAAACCATTTTGCGACGTATTTGCGTGCACCACGAAATACGTACAGTGGAATGAAAACGCCATTTTATACATTAAAAGTCGTTAAACTAAGACTTTGAATCAACAAAGAAAGTCACCCTTATTACTTCATTTCTTGGTTGGTTTTCATAAAATGCATATAGAAAACAAACCCCATAAAAACGGGCAAGACTCTCTATGGTCGGATAGTTCCAAAATGATAGCATTTGGCAAAACGGGAAAAAGGAAAAACAGCTACGGTTGATTTCATGTGGACATTGGCAGTATTTTACATTTTGTGCGGGCGAATGTTTTGCACGATGGATTTATAAATCGATTTATTAAAAAAACAGTCTCTTTGATTAAAACAAGTTTATTCGGGTACAAAATAACAAACAAATAAAACATGCTATTCTCTAGTATAAAATTAAAGAAGCACTCCCAAATTTTAACAATGGAGTACAAAAATGATAGGAAAGTCCCAAAGTTACACTAAGACTGGTGATCGTCAGAAATGGGCCACATGATACACCACCCCCGCAACATTCATTTCACCCTTATTGTTTACCGCTAGCTGGAATCTAAGATATTTAAGCAGTCCCACCGACGCTTCAGATTGTGACGTCACAACCTTGTAGATAAGTCCCCTTTCATACCTTTGCTTTATTTGACTCGAAATATATAAAAATTGCACATAATTTTTGGATTTTGTAGCATATTGTTAACTTAGGAAACTCCCCAATAGTGATTGGCAGTAACAACGTATAAACCTGAGGTTTTATAGGATGCCTGTAATGATAGGTTATTTACCAAGGTTGCTCCGGCAACGAGTAAATTTTCAACGCATGATTGCCAAAAGAGTATAAGGTTAGTTTTTGCATTTATATTCTGCCCTTTGATATTAAACAATTTCGCAATTATTTTATGTTGCGTATACCGTAGTATGTAAGATACATTTGATCTCACATGTTTAGCGCCGGTGACCAAAACAAAGAATGTCCTTGTGTTCTCGTTTCCCGAGCTATTGAGTCGTTTCACACGGGGAATCTCCAGGATACCTCGTGCCCATATTCCGATTACTACAGCAGCGCGTTAAATACGACACAGAGAGAGAGTCCTTCAGTTTTTGTTTAATACACCAAAACCAGCGGCTTAAACAACAGTCTACCCTTCCAAATGATGCAACCAAATAGCACGCGGCAATTTTTGATACCTTCATCATTTTCGCTTGTTATTGCAACAGGGATTGGTGTGTAACTAACGTTAATATCAGACGCTTTTAGTGGGGATTATCCCATGTTCTCCATTGCGGAAAATTAAAGAAAAACATTTAAAGAACAGTGAATGCCGTATTTGCGTCCACGCCCGTAAATATTACTTGCGCTTTAAAACCGTACAGATGGGAGCGTATATATTATACTTTACAGCTTTACTCAGCCGCTACGAACGGCTAAATAAAAAAAATTCAACACCGTTTTTATATTTAAATCTGTCTGAATACAAATCAAGATTGGTAAAATATAAAATCTTGTGTTTCGTTACTTTAAATTTAGATAAATTTTCAAATTCGTACAACAAACAGTTTGTACTTTAAAATATATAGTGAAACGAAAATTCCTTTTAACAGGCTTATAAATTGCTCGTTACGCTTCAGTAACGTTTCATCGTGCTGGTAATGGATTTAGGTTCATCTACATGTCTTGTTTATTTAAAGAATCTAAAGTCGCTAGATCAATTGCGTTTTATATATAACGACGAAGATCCAGTATATCACGAAGCTTAATAAAAAGTACTCTAAATTACAACTTTTTTGTTGACTCGTCCGTACATCCCACCAATTGCTAATCAGTAGTTTGTGCGATTTAAGTATTCATAGATTTTTTAAAATGGTGGGACCTTATAAATTACTCTCGTCCAAGGTGTTAATTTATAAGACATTTCCAAGGAAGTTCAATGGGAACAAAAGCAACTGTTACGTACTAACTGACATTCAATTTTGCAGAATGGGTATATAAACCGCCAAACACTCGTAAACTTGGGCAAATAGATAACCCCAGATTGAGGTCCACAAATTAAGGAAACTGAGAAATGTTGCGTTTCGAGATAAAAATATTTAGTATAAAATAGTTGTGATAAAATCGAACATACTAATTAAAGACTAACATTTTTTAATTACTAGACCCGATTAACAATGAAAATGGATATATTCATCATGTTGATTTCGACATTGGCAGTTGCACAAATGGCAAACGGACATAAATTTATGTAAGTAATCTCGCGGCGGTCAAATCGTTAGAGTCACGCGTTGAACTATTTGCCAAATGTTTAGAAAATAAAACCTGCTACACGCTTGTTAGTTGTTTTCTTGGACAATAGTGCGACATAATGCTGAACAAAACCTAAAAAATGCTTTCATTTTATTTAACACATTTAAACATTTTTGACATCTGGACCAGGGAGGAACGAGTTGAGAATTTTCTTAGTGGCCAGGGTAGAAATGACACATCTTTCCTTTACAATTATAGCAAGAATACTAACAAAACATTATATCACCGCAGTAACGTGGCAAGAAGTAAAGGAGTGGACCGAACATTAGTTCCAGGGGCCTTTGGCGAAAAAGTGGTTACGGCTACACTCCAAAAACTAGAATCGGTGCCCGGTTTGGAAAATGACTTTAATCTGATGAAAAGAATTGCGGTAGTAGAGTCAAACTTTGGGAACAATAGTTCCGCATTAACAGGTGGCATTTGGAAGGTGCGTGCTGTGGTAGATTTATCGTTTTAACTCGAAATAGTCGTTTTTAAATAATAGATAACATTTTTGACATGGACCTCTAAAACATTTTTGTCGGTACTTTTTGTCGGTACGTGCCCATGGGCACTTAGGGTTGAGATGCCGTGCAAATATTTTCATATTAGTTGAAAATATTATAGTAATAACCTGTCAATATTGGTGTATAGATTCCGACAGCAATACAAACTTCGCTTCAAACTCTTTCCCCTGCTGTTCAAAATCTCGTGGCCAATGCCGGGTGTACTCTGGGCCAAGAAAATACCAACTTCACCAAATTTAATTACGGGTAAATTAAGCAAATATAAACAATGTTTAATTTGTAATATTATTTGTGCACATAGCAAATATAGTAATGTAATATTAAGAGTTTTGGAATAGCCTGATGCTTTATTTCATTTTTAGTCAAAAGTTTTAAAATAAAAATCTCAGCATACCACTACACTCTGCGTTCGCCGCTCGTATATTCATCCAAAAGACATTCGGTTCAAATGCTTTACCGACAACGCTGGCACAGCAAGCGGCTTGGTGGAACACCGTGTACCATCCAGGCGGAAATGCAACAGATTTCATTGAGATTGTTTCAAAATATGAAAAGATTACAGGTAAGGTAGCCTAAGCGAAATTATGTCTATTAAGTTTGCAAGTATTTTTTTCCTTCTTCGTGTTTAATTTATGTTTATTTTCAGTATGTACTTTCAAAAAATTGGACTTGTGGTTTCTTATCGATGGAAGCGGTAGTGTCGGAACTGCCAACTTTCGTACCACCCTTACATTTTTGGAAGACCTGATAAGTACTCTCGACATTGGTCCACACAAGGTTCAAGTCGGATTTTCAGTTTACGAAACAAAATCCAAAATATTAAGTCATTTTCATCAACACAACAGCGTGGCTGCGCTTTCGGGTGTTATTCGGAGAACCAAGTATCCGCGCGGTAATATACTAAATATTTTCTGTTATATTTTCTTCAACTTTTCCGCATCCGTAACAGGGGGAACTACAACGGGAGGTGCAATAACTGATGTTATCAACAATGGATTTATTGTAAAAAATGGCGCACGGCGAGCAACGGAAGGCATCCCGAGAATTTTGGTCGTATTGACCGACGGAAAAAGTGGAGACTCAGTTTTGCTACCATCAAATGCTGTAAGGCAATGAGAAATAGATGTAAAAATCAGAATTATAAAATGGTTGTTTTTAAGGCGAGGGATGCTGGCATAACAGTTTTCGCTATTGGAATCGGAAACGCCGTCGATGCGAATGAGCTACAACAGATCGCTAACTACCCACCCAGCAGATATGTGTACGTTCTGTCCAATTTTGGACTTTTGGACTCACTGAAAGAACGACTCCTACAAGACAGCTGTCTGGCTACGGCGGCGATACCGGTATGTTATCCGTAATCATCAAGTCGTAGGCCTACACCTCACTGCCATGTTGATTGGATCTCTTTATTTTTCAGGACAATTCTGCAGTATCAGTCCAAGTATCAACTGGGGCGACTTACTACTCTAAATTTTCATTCCCATCAAACGGATCGATAACACTATCTTACCAACTTCCACAAGGATCAGACGAAGCGGTCGTCTATATTTCTTGTTCCGTTGAAAACCCAAGTTCAGCTTTAAGCACAATATCTTTTAAAATAAAAGAGGTAGATATTCTCACCAATATCATTTTTGAAGTTATTTTAACATTTAGAGAAAACAAAACTAAAAGCCGGATGTATTCTGGGCCAGAAAAGGACCAACTTCACCAATTCTAACAAGGGGTAAAAATTAAGCAAAATATAAAATATGTTTAATTCGTAATATGTGCAAAAAACAATGTAGCTAATGCGGTACCTTAACCTAAGACTTTTTGAATAGCCTCGTTCTTTATTTCAATTTCAATTGAACGAGCCAATTGAGTCCTAATGTGAATGGGATTTTGTTACCTTTATATTATTTTTTATATCTATACATTATACTGTTAAAGGTATGTTGCCCTACCGGGTGGGAAAACTTTCTAGATTTTTCATAAAACAACTAAAAGAGCATCTCTGTGTTTATTAAAACCGCTAATAATCCAAATTTACAGGGCATTGCGTCTATTCGCTTGAACGAGGAATTACTTACTGAAGGGTATAAGCATGGAAGTGGCTGCAAACCTAATAAGCAGATTAGCGTTCTAAATGTGTTCACTGCAGTCGAAACCAGAGGGAGCAACAAACTTGACCTGCATGTTACTGCTTTAGGCAACAGTGATTCATCGATTCCTGTAAATACATCTTTTATTTTAATTGTGTAAAATTTTAAAGAAATTAGTGGTATAAAAGTTTGTAAAGCATAATAATTTTTTGTAAAGATTGGTCAGTCGTGCTATTACGGTGTAGCATCAAGTGGAAGCAACGCTGGCCTTCAATCCATACAATGTGGACCGGGTGAAATTTGCGCTACGTATTATGGCACTATTACCGATGGTAGGCTACAATTTGTTTATAGATCGTAAAATTTAATTTAACTCTGCAAAATGTGCAGGTACTGGTGGACCACAACCAGGAGCCATTGCAACGTGTGTTGCTTCTGATCAATGTAATGCAACATCTTGCTTGCCAGTTGGTTACCAATTTCAGAATTTCACGACAGTGACTTGTGAAAGGTCTACATGGTGTAATCAGTCTCTCTGCAACAAGCCTGTCTTTCCAAAGGTTTATAGTCAAACGTGCTATAACGGTGTGGCATTAAGTGGAAGCAACACAACTCTTCCCTCTGTACAATGTGGACCTGGTGAAATTTGCGCAACATTCTATGGCACTGCTACCGATGGTAGGCTACAAATTGTTGATAGAACGCCACAAATAATTTAAACTTTAATCTACAAAATGTGCAGGTACCGGTGGACCACAACCAGGAGCCATTGCAACGTGTGTTGCTGCTGATCAATGCAATGCAACATCTTGCTTGCCAGTTGGTTATCAATTTCAGAATTTCACGACAGTGACTTGTGAAAGGTCGATATGCTGCAATTATTCTCTCTGCAACAAGCCTGTCTTTCCAAAGGTGTATGGTCAAACGTGCTATAACGGTGTCGCATTAAGTGAAAGTAACGCGGTTCTTCCCTCTGTACAATGTGGACCTGGTGAAATTTGCGCAACATACTATGGCACTGCTACTGATGGTAGGCTACACATTGTTGATAGAACGCCACAAATATTTTAAACTTTAATCTACAAAATGTATAGGTACCGGTGGACCCGAAGCATGTGCCTTTCTAACGTGTGTTGCTGCTGATCAATGCAATGCAACATCTTGCTTGCCAGTTGGTTACCAATTCCAGAATTTCACGACCGTCAGTTGTGAGAGGTCTACATGCTGCAATCAGTCCCTATGCAACAAACCTGTCTTTCCAAAAGTTTATGGTCAAACGTGCTATAACGGTGTCGCATTAGGTGGAAACAACGCGGCTCTTCCCTCTGTACAATGTGGACCTGGTGAAATTTGCGCAACATTCTATGGCACTGCTACTGATGGTAGGCTACAAATTGTTTATAGCACGCCACAAATATTTTAAACTTTAATCTACAAAATTTACAGGTACCGGTGGACCCGAAGCAGCTGCCATTGCAACGTGTGTTGCTGCTGATCAATGCAGTGCAACATCTTGCTTGCCAGTTGGTTATCAATTTCAGAATTTCACGACAGTGACTTGCGAGAGGTCTACATGCTGCAATCATTCTCTCTGCAACAAGCCTGTCTTTCCAAAGGTTTTTGGTCAAACGTGCTATAACGGTGTGGCGTTAAGTGAAAACAACGCGACTCTACCCTCTGTACAATGTGGACCTGGTGAAATTTGCGCAACATACTATGGCACTATTACCGATGGTAGGCTACAAATTGTTGATAGAACGTCAAATTTAATTTAACTGTACAAAATGTGCAGGTACCGGTGGACCCGAAACATGTGCCATTTCAACGTGTGTTGCTTCTGATCAATGCAATGCAACATCTTGCTTGCCAGTTGGTTACCAATTCCAGAATTTCACGACCGTCTCTTGTGAGAGGTCTACATGCTGCAATCAGTCTCTCTGCAACAAGCCTGTCTTTCCAAAGGTTTATGGTCAAACGTGCTATAACGGTGTCGCATTAAGTGGAAGTAACGCGGCTCTTCAGTCTATACAATGTGGAGCTGGTGAAATTTGCGCAACATACTATGGCACTGCTACTGATGGTAGGCTACAAATTGGTGATAAAACGCCACAATTATTTTAAGCTTTAATCTACAAAATGTGCAGGTACCGGTGAACCACAACCAGGAGCCATTGCAACGTGTGTTGCTGCTGATCAATGCAATGCAACATCTTGCTTGCCAGTTGGTTATCAATTTCAAAATTTCACGACAGTGACTTGTGAGAGGTCTACATGCTGCAATCAGTCTCTCTGCAACAAGCCTGTCTTTCCAAAGGTTTATGGTCAAACGTGCTATAACGGTGTCGCATTAAGAGGAAGCAATGCGGATCTTCCCTCTGTACAATGTGGACCTGGTGAAATTTGCGCAACATTCTATGGCACTGCTACTGATGGTAGGCTACACATTGTTGATAGAACGCCACAAATATTTTAAACTTTAATCTACAAAATGTGCAGGTACTGGTGGACCCAAAACAGGAGCCATTTCAACGTGTGTTGCTGCTGATCAATGCAATGCAACATCTTGCTTGCCAGTTGGTTATCAATTCCAGAATTTCACGACCGTCACTTGTGAGAGGTCTACATGCTGCAATCAGTCCCTATGCAACAAACCTGTCTTTCCAAAGGTTTATGGTCAATTGTGCTATAACGGTGTGGCATTAAGTGGAAGCAACGCGACTCTACCCTCTGTACAATGTGGACCTGGTGAAATTTGCGCAACATACTATGGCACTGCTACTGATGGTAGGCTACAAATTGTTGATAGAACGTCAAATTTAATTTAACTGTACAAAATGTGCAGGTACCGGTGGACCACAACCAGGAGCCATTGCAACATGTGTTGCTGCTGATCAATGTTATGCAACATCTTGCTTGCCAGTTGGTTATCAATTCCAGAATTTCACGACCGTCACTTGTGAGAGGTCTACATGCTGCAATCAGTCTCTCTGCAACAAACCTGTCTTTCCAAAGGTTTATGGTCAAACGTGCTATAACGGTGTGGCATTAAGTGGAAGCAACGCGACTCTACCCTCTGTACAATGTGGACCTGGTGAAATTTGCGCAACCTACTATGGCACTGCTTCCGATGGTAGGCTACAAATTGTTAATAGAACGCCACAAATATATTAAGCGTTATCTACAAAATTTGCAGGTACAGCTGGACCCGAAACAGGAGCCATTGCAACGTGTGTTGCTGCTGATCAATGTAATGCAAAATCTTGCTTGCCAGTTGGTTACCAATTCCAAAATTTCACGACAGTGACTTGTGAGAGGTCTACATGCTGCAATCAGTCGCTCTGCAACAAACCTGTCTTTCCAACGGTTTATGGTCAACTGTGCTATAACGGTGTCGCATTAAGTGGAAGCAACGCGACTCTACCCTCTGTACAATGTGGACCTGGTGAAATTTGCGCAACATACTATGGCACTGCTACTGATGGTAGGCTATAAATTGTGGATAGAACGTCAAATTTAATTTAACTGTACAAAATGTGCAGGTACCGGTGGACCACAACCAGGAGCCATTGCAACATGTGTTGCTGCTGATCAATGCAATGCAACATCTTGCTTGCCAGTTGGTTATCAATTTCATAATTTCACGACAGTGACTTGCAAGAGGTCTACATGTTGCAATCATCCTCTCTGCAATAATCCTGTATTCGACACATGTCCTATGAATGGTGTGGTGGCGAGTTTGCGATAAAAATCTATTTAACTAATTTGTACATTCTTATTCCTACAGTTACGTGTCCAGCTCTGCCGGTCAAACCGAACATGAAACAGCTTCGTTCCGACTTCATTTGCGAATTTACCCGATGGATCTTCCAAATCCACCAAGTTTGGCGGCCTTCTTTCCGAGCTTGGTTGTTATTTTTAAAGGTGTTTTAAACTTAACTTAACTTTTTTTGTACTCTAGGCAGAAACAGTACGGCGTTATTCCTATACAAACACCCTGCTTTGCACTTTCTGTTCAATGCGATAATTCGCATCATTATGCAAGCATTGTAACTGCGGATGGCTGCACCATTCCATATTGCAAAGATGGGTTCTGTAAGTATAGCTTTGGCACCTTGTAAACTAGTGTCCTACAAAATAAATATGATTTATTTGCATAGACCTCTCAGGCCCTGGAATCGTGGAATACAGACTTGCTCGCAAATTCTGGCAACGTGTTCACGCGGTTTGGCAGAGCAGCGATGTTGGTAGCAAGAGAAGCACATGTGATATTTAAATGTTTGAGCAACCATACAACAATTTTGTTATGTTCGTGTAGCAAAATAGTTTTACTTGATCAATACACATCTCATTTCCGTGCAAAACGATGTAAGTGACGAGCCTTTGAAACTAAACCCGTAGAAAATACAAATTTAAATTTATTCAAATATGTTTTAAAAAAACTCTTACTGTAAATATATACGTTTTCTGAATTATATATCATTGTGTAAATTTATTTGTCCCTTTAAACATAGTTCTATATTAAGCACCAAATAAAAATGCATATACTAAAAACTTCACATTATATAATGGCGTTAGTTTTTAGTAGAAAAGTGGTCGGTCGAGATTGGATTCTTTGTGTGAGTGCTGAGCAGACAGAAATGGCTGTGCGACGTTTAAACAAAACGAGATTACGAGACAGTTTAAATCACAAATATATTGCGAATGGCCCTAAAAAGTGTAAGATGGATTTAACTCTATGTTGTTTTCATTAGTAACATAAAGACAAATGATAGTTTTTTGTTCGCGTCTATCGGCTTTGTTTCATGTTTCCATCCTACCAGCATAACATTGTATTATCCGCTGTCTGGTCGATCCCTATTGTTCATGGAATTTTTAGAATATGCAAATTTTGTTTATTACGCACACATTACAGGTAAAAGTAAAATTTACTAAGTAACTGCTGGTAATTAAGACACACAGATGTCTCCATGTTAAACGTGTTAAATATGTCTAATCTTATTTTTATTCTCAGTTTATAGCGGGGTTAAATGAGCGTTCCTACGTATAAGCTTACGATCTTTAGAATTTAAGTAACCTTGCCAAAAAAATTCAGCAACAATAGGCATTGTTACGGTGGAAAGAACCTAATGTAAAGGAGATTGTACCCGTTAGGCCAAGCAGCTTTGTTAAAGAGACCTTTTCAAAGGTTACAGATTGTTGATTAGATCACTTAGCTTAAAGTTAAATTGTCCTATAATTGTTACCTATTAGGTACCAAACGTATGTATTGCCTATTTGCTTGATGATACTGCTTGTAAAATCTATTAAAATGCAAAATCTAGTTGAAGGGGTAAAATATGTATACCTACGTGGGTGAAACTCGTTGTAGAGTGTACACAGCAGGCTGTATCAGAATAAACGGTCAGTAACTTAAACTGATGTCCAACGCACCCGCGTATGCATTTTTGTGTCAATTACTGTAAATTACACGATCTGTAAAAGGTTGTCAAGCAATATCTGCCCAACAGTCAAAAACCTTTGGACTAATATTTATTCGTACTTCCAACACAATACACGTAAGAAAATTATTTAACCGCATAGGTTTAACGAGGCGTTCAGTAAATATGTTAAAAATATTACAGGTTTGGTATATTTTAATACCCTTTCCACGCTTGGTTTATTAATAAATGTTGAAATATTCCAGAAAGTGTTTTAAGATTAAAATTTAATCGGCATAGGGTAAACGAAAGTCGGCACCTTTATATCAATTTCTTGTGTCGTTTTTTTGTAAGGAAATTAAAAAAAAACTTTTTTTAAACCTTTTCTACTTTGGTTTCGGTTGATCAAGTCTTCAATGTATTAAAAGTGCACATTATATTAACATGCCTTTACCAGTATGTAGTCGGCAGAGTAAGTATGTTTAGGTAAATTACGCTTTTTTATAAAAGCTAGATACCATAACGCACTACGTTCTAAAATAGTGCATAGTCGTTTTCAGACTTGGTCGTGCGATCAACCCATCCCCAATCATATCTTTTGCTGCCAAGTCAAGCTGAGAAACCATCCTGTTTTCCCGCTTATCAAAAAGAGGGAACTTCCTTGAATATTTTTTCTTTTACTCCGTTTTCACCTGAAAATTGCCAAATGGCCAAGAAGCGCCAAACATGTGACGTTTCAAAATGTTTCGGAAAACTTTTCCGTGAGAAAAAAGGTCTGAAAGAATGTTGCTCGCTGACACCCACGCTTGTTTTTCGAAGACTGTATAAAAACCCAGTCATTCGGAAAGCCAGACAAATAGGTAAACGAAGATTGTGCCGCACGCATTAAGAAGAGAAGATTGGGTAAAGACGGTTTAGCGATTCGACTTTCGACAGGCTACTGAAATAGAGTAACTAAACTTTCCGATTACAACCAAGTCAATTATATAGCAAAATTTTAAAAATGTTTTACTTAATAGTGCTAGGTAACAAATTCTGAAAATGAAATTGTTTATCTTGTTAATTTCCGTGCTTTTAGTAGCAAGAGTCACAAACGGCCAGAACTTCGTGTAAGTAAAGGCAATATTTATAAAATAAGTTTATATGCGTTGTGTATTTCATAGACGATGCCTTTTCTATATTATAGTTGCGATAAAGTATTCTGTGTTATTGTTCTTTTTGTTTTATTGCCTTGTCTTTTATGACACATAAATTGGTTATTCCGAATATTAGTTTATATTCTTTTATCGTCACAGTGATGTGCAAACGAGTACGGGACAGGATAGAACACTGGTTGATGGCGCCATCGGCAAAGCAGTGGTTGCAGCTGCGATCCAAAAATTACAATCAGTTCCCGGTTTTGGGAATGACTTTAATTTGATGACAAGAATCGCGCTGGTAGAGTCACGCTTCGGAAACACAAGTTCCGGATCTTCAGGTGGTATTTGGAAGGTAAGTTTGGCTGCACACGGTATAAGCTACATACTGCCTTCCATTAACCAAGAGAAAATCCATCCATGTGAGAAAGTAAAGTCTGTTGCACTTTAACGAGTCCGAGTTTAGTGTACGCAAAGTTAAATATGGCGTCATCTAGTTACGAAAGTTTTATTTTAAAGTTTCGTCGTTTTAAAATGATAAAAATAGTGTCTCAGCGCCGGCGGTAAAAGTCAGTACAAGTGCCTTTGATTATAAAATGTAATAACTACAATAAGTTTGTTCCCGTCGATGAGTATTTTCGATTGTAATAACATGACAATCTATAGATTTCAGCGGCAATAAAAGTATCGCTTCAAACACTTTCCACCACGATCCAAGCCCTTGTATTTGAAGCCGGGTGTATTCTAGGCCAAGACAATACCAACCTTACCAATTCTAACTACGGGTGAGTGTTTTGAGTTAAGAACATACAGTTAAAAAAATGTTTTTTTTATTTTAATTTGTGCCAAACGTTAACATTTTACAGCATACCATTACACTCTGCGTTTGCCGCTCGTATATTCATCCAAAAGACATTCGGTTCAAATGCTTTACCTACAACGCTGGCACAGCAAGCGGCTTGGTGGAGCACCGTGTACCATCCAGGCGGAAATGCAACACTTTTTATTGAGATTGTATCAAAATTCGAAAATACACCAGGTAATTTGTATCATAGGAAATATTGGCTCATTATATAGATGAGAATACCAAACTCTTTTTTTAAGTTAATTAATTTTTATTTTACAGCGTGCAACTCCCATAAACTGGACTTGTGGTTCACTATCGATGGCAGTGGTAGCGTCGGCTCTTCTAACTTTCAAGCCACCCTTAGATTTATGGAAAGCTTGATAAATGGTTTTGACATTGGTCCTGGCAGGGTTCACGTTGGATTTTCGGTTTATCAATCAAACTCAAGAATCTTAAGTCATTTTAATCAGCACACCAGCAAGAGTTCTCTTGCGGCTCTTATAAGGGGAACTTCTTATCCCGGCGGTAAATCTTAATAAATATGTGGCAAATTTTTTTATTTAACTTTGCGTACCCTAATAATAAAGGTGGAACTGCAACTGGAGCTGCAATAACTGATGTTATCAACAATGGGTTCGTTGAAAGTAGAGGCGCAAGAAAAAGATCAGAAGGCGTGCCGAGAATTTTGGTCGTATTGACTGACGGGCAAAGTGGAGACTCCGTTTCAGGACCATCCAACGCTGTAATACATTAATGAATACAGACTAAACGTTGTTCATTTTTAAAATATCCCTGTTTTTAGGCGAGGGCTGCTGGTATAGCCGTGTTTGCTGTTGGAATTGGAGGCGGTATCGATGCGACTGAACTTGGTCAGATCGCTAACAATCCTGACAGCAGATATGTCTTCCGTTTGTCGAATTTCGGACTCCTGGATGCACTGAAGGAGCGACTTCAGCAAGACAGCTGCATGGCCACTGCTGCGATACCGGTATGTTAAAAATGTACAAAAATAAAAAGTCGTTATACGACCTGGTAATAAACTACCAGCTTGGCGTATTCATGTTGTACTTTTCAGGACAATTCGGCAGTATCTGTCCAAGTTGCATCGGGTGATACTTATTTTTCCAAATACACGTTCCCATCAAATGGATCGATAACGCTAGTTTACCAAGTTCCACAAGGCTCAAACGAAGCGGTCGTCTATATTTCTGGTTCTGTTGAAAACCCGAGTTCCGCATTGAGCACCATATCTTTCAAGATTACAGTGGTAAATATGCATAGCACAAACTTGTATGAGTTTTAGATATTCCAACATTAAACATCATGAAGAACACATAATCAATATATTAAAACAACTGGTTTATTTACGTTTTTAAGCTAAAACAATATTATAACCCTTTTATATTAATTCACAAAGAGCTAGAGAACTGAAGTGTTATCTTTCTTGAAACCCGGCTTGTATGATATACTTATATTCAATGAAATCTATAATTAATCATTAAAATCTAAAGGGCACTGTGACCATTCACTTGAACGCGGATTCACTTACTGGAGGTTTTAAACTTGGAAGTGGATGCACACCTGTGACGCAGACAGACATCCTTAATGTGTTTACTGCAATTCAGACTGAAGGAAACAAAACGCTAGATCTAAATGTAACAACTACGGGCAGTAATGACTCCACAATCCCCGTAAGTGCCACTTACATCTAAACAGGGTACAATTTTCAGTCAAAGGCGGCACAAACTTTTTTGTAGGTTCTTGGTCAAACGTGTTATTACGGTGCGGCATCAAGCGCAAGCAGCGCTGGTCTTCAGTCTATACAATGTGGACCTGGTGAAATTTGCGCAACGTATTATGGAACTGCTACCAATGGTATGACATAAACTTGTTTATAAAACGCCAGATCTATTTTAAGCTTTTACCAAATGTGCAGGTACCGGCGGACCCCAGGCAGGAGGAATTGCATCATGTGTCACTCCTGACATGTGTAATGCTTGTGTGTCTCCTGGTCATCAATTTGGAGGATATACGGTGGTGACTTGCGAAAGAGCTACGTGTTGTAACCAGTCCCTCTGCAACAAGCCTGTGTTTGTCGAATCTCCACAGAATGGTAAATATGTAGATTTTTCAATTGAATCAGAATACAAAGAGAATTTTATACCGACAATTGTTTTACCTGCTGGTGGCCACCGTCTGTCGTTCATCGGAATTATTGACTTTCTTATTACTTAAGGTTATTACATTAATCCACTTAGTTTAGAAATTGCACTGCCAAGAGTAAAAATCGACAAAATAGAATGGATCCAACAACTTTTCAGCTCAAAATCCAACCCTCTTATCGATTTAGCTATTCGGACGGACTATGGTTATTGTGATTACATGCAAATTATATTTTAAGCTATAGGCCTACATCATTTTTTTACAAATGATTCTTGCAGTGACCTGTCCAATGCTACCAGCCAACGCAGGCATAAGACAGCTTCGTTCCGATTATATTTGCGAATTTATTGGCTGGGCCTACCAAATGCATCATGTGTGGCACCCTACATTCCAAAATTGGAGGTGAGTTTTTAATTTTTATTTTTAAACAAAAGATGACATTCTTCACACTTCAGGCAAAGACTGTCCGGTGTTGTTTCAATGCAAGCACAATGTTTTGCACTTTCAGTTCAATGCGATAACGCAAACCAATATGCAACTGCTGTAACTGTGGATGGCTGCACTATTCCTTATTGCAAGGACGGATATTGTAAGTAGCGCGGGGGCATCGTTGTCACGGAATTTCAAAAATAAAATATAATTTATATTTTATATGTAGATTCTTCCGGTCCTGGATTGAGGGAATACAGGATCGCGCAGGCATTCTGGAAACAGGTCTACGCGGTTTGGCAAAACAGTAACACATACACGGTTATCTAAAAGTTCAAAGAAACACACCGATGTATTCAAGCCTTTTAAAGTTTCAAAGTGACGAAAAACGACTCTTAATTATTCCTAAGTGTGATTACACTATAAATGCATGTTCTTTAAACTGTATATCCATGTGTATTTTTTCTTTCCAAAACAATATGATTTATTCAAGCATTTAAAAGCTCAAATGTGACGAAAACGCCTATTATTATATCCATATTTCTTAGCCTGGTTAAACTGTAAATATGTGTTTTCCAAACTATATATCATTGTGTACTAATCTTTTTAAAAACAATAACAGGTAGAAAATTAAAATACATAAACGAACAACTTTAAGAAACTTTGGTCACAGGGTTGAGATATCAATGTAAACTAGGCTATACAGTCCGCAAATGTCAGTATGCGTCCCCTCAGTAACCTGCAGATACTTGCGTAAAGGCTATCCTCAACGGTCCTGTCGCCTCTGTCTTTTGGCTATATGAATATCGTGCTTAGACAGCTGTGTTTGAAAGGTACATCGACTTAAACCAATGGATAAAATAAGTTGTACAAAACTATAGAAACATCTCAGGCATATTCAATATATGCAATGCCCGACTGTCCTAATCGAAGAAACGTCTCAATACACAGCTTACTGCAGATCCAGTAAACCGAAGGTAACCCGACGATCTTGTGACCGCATGATTAACGCGACCGATAGAAAGAAAGATAGATATCTACCTCCTCTAAAAAGTTTAATACCGATAAAGTATCTATTTTTTCTGTCAATGTGGGTTGAAGCACTGTACATTATTTTAAGTGTGGTTAAGTTTTTGTCGATTAACCGAAAAATGGTTCATCGTTAGTATGGTGCTCTTTAATCACGATTTTTTTGTTTTAAATTAAGCTGTTTCATAATCGTTATAGTGAATTATAATTTGTAGTGTATTTTGGAAATGACAGAATAGGATATTCATGTTTATCGTCGTAAATGGGAAAGGGCAAGGGGCGTGAACACACGGGCAATCGGCTGGTTACCAGTCGGGTTGCCGAAGCTCTTGCAGTGTGTTGTGTATGATTAAGATTATTGTTCAATATTTATTTTTTATCTAAGTTTTAAACTCATGATGGGCTCATCATTAGGGCCGTTTTTTACAAGAGTAGGTATATGTATCGGTCGCGTTAACCATTCGGGCAAAGGACCGTACGGCCGTACATCGTGAGACATAAGAGCTTGACGGCTCTCTAGCACTACCGCGTGCTTACAACAACTAAAGAAACTTTGGACAATAATTATATATTTACCAGAATAAAAAAAGAGATTCGTTTTAAGAACAAAGAGGATTTTTTTTCGTTTTAACATATTTCGTTTTTAACATTTGTTACATAATAAATGCTTACTTTTAGTTTTGTTTTGATTTAAATTATCTCACTAATGGAGTAATGCTATGTCATCATTACTTTGATTAAACATTTAGTGTCGTTACAGTGTTGGTCTGAGTGTCGTTACAGTGTTGGTCTGGTAATAATAAATCTTTTGTTTTTCCAAGTTTCCTTTTTTAATCAATCATCAAATTTTTGTGGAATAAAGTTTATAAACAGCCTACAATGGGCTCTAAGGCTTCTCTACACTTACGAGAAGAGGAAATAGAAGCAATCCAACAGGAGACTGGATGTAAGTGACCCGATTTGTACTTGAATTTATTTGAAAAATGTACTTACTTGAAAAATGTACTTGAATTAACTAGTGGTTATGCAAAAAAAACATAGTTTTGCAGTTTATTCCCTTTTTAGTCAATTTTGGTTTCTTTTGCAGTTCTTTCGAATCAAATCATCAGACTTTTCAGTCGCTTCACTTGTTTAGATAAAGAAACAAATGGATTTCTAACGTGAGTATATTTGATTAAGTTTTTCACCTTTTAATAGATAGTTGTGAGTTGTTCCGTTATTCGTAGATTTATTTTATTGTCATTAATATAAGCAAAATTCCTGTACTTTAATAGATTTATCTGGCGCTAGTCCTTTGGGTATGGCAAAGGCAACCTTTTTCATAAAATACTCCCTTTTCACTCTTTTCCAAAAACATGTTTGTTTAGTATAAATTATTAATTGTATCACAAATGGGTTGATTCAGTTATACTTCTTAAACTGGATTTGATGCATTAAAATGATGAATTACCATCATATGTACCGGTGTAGAAACACGAGCTGGACCTTAAAATACTGTTACACCTAAACTAAAAACTTTATATTAGTTCTGCTGTACAGTTGAACATTTAAAAGTATAAAATAAAAATTCTGCATCACCTTAAAAATGTTAATACAACTATAGTTAATACAACAATCTTAACTTTACACATACAACAGTTAATATTTACATAAATAACAGCCTATGGATTTTTATTCTCATTTTCTATCAGTTGCAAATAAAATGTTAACTTTTTAAATTTTATTTATTATATTTATGTATTTAAATAAGTTTAGGTGTATGTTATGTATATGTAAGCAAAAACTCTACCACACTGAGGTATTTCAAGATTTAAAGCAAAAATTATTAATATCATAAATTCATTTTTACAGCCGTGACGATTTTATGCGAATACCTGAACTTGCCATCAATCCGCTTGCTGATCGGATTGGTGGATGCATTTTTTGTGGAAGGGTGCGTTTTTTCAACATCCAATTTGTTTGTATTTTATTAATTTTCAATATAATATGACAGTGAGGAACATGTGAACTTTCGTCAGTTCATGAGAACACTTGCTCGTTTTCGACCGTGCAATGGAAAAACTTCTGATAGTGCTCTCAACAGTCGAACTAACAAGTTAAAATGTAAGAAGTTTGTATAACAATAGTCTCATTTTCAGCATTTGATTTAATATCATTTCCAGTCATACACATATTTTGTTACTGGTGTGGATGATTGGAACAATATTACATGCCTGCAGTTGAAATGATGTAGATTATTCTACATAGGCTGTTGAACTTTAAGTAAATTGTGAAATTTATGGAAATTGATTTAATAGTGGTAAATATTTAATGTAAACTGCTTTGCATTTTTATTTTTTATTTTAGTTATATTCTCTCTGTACGATTATGACAATGATGGAAAAATATCTAAAAAGGAACTACTTCAGGTGAACCATTTTTTCAATGTGAAACAGGATAGGATGGAATAGGATATTCATGTTTATCGCCGTGAATGGGAGAACCAATGGGGTTAACAAACGGGCAATCGTCAGATTACCTCGCGCCCATCGTCGGGTTACCGGAGCTATTGCAGTGTGTTGTATATGATAGACATGTTCCTTCAATTTGGTAAAACTTAGTAATCCGCTGGGTTCAGGCAATGTCCGTAAAGTGCCTTGCCCAAGGACTCAACCGACTAGCTAGCGACCAGTTTCGCACCTGCAACCTTTCAATTGAAAGGCGATCCACTTAACCGCTATACCAACGGGCCGGACAGGTTTCATGTATTTTAATATAAATTCGACTTTTTAAGTCTTTTATCATAAAATCGGTCTTGTGTATTTACTTTTAACACTGTGGTTTTAATACCATGAACCATAATGGACTATCTTTAAACAAAATCAAATTTTCTATTTGCAGATACTAAAACTGTTAGTCGGAGCTAATATAAACCAAGAACAACTATCCCACATTGCTGAGCGTACACTGTTGGAATCTGATACGAATAACGATAGAAACATCACGTTTGAAGAGTTTAAAATTGTAAGTGTCAATGTTCCGTATTAATATTAATGTTCAAATAATTTGACATAAAATGTCTTTATACATATATGCAAATGCACTAAACAAAATTGTCCTTTAAAGTTCTAATTTTATGTTCTAGTATTAGCTATTAGTTTCAAATGACGATTGACGAATGGCTTTGTTTGAATTTTTTTATACCCTGCCCTTTGAACCTTTTTATACATGACATTGTTGTAATATATTAATTATTGGTCATTAAAGCAAGTTATTTAAAGGTGATGAAGCGCACAGAGATCGACACAAAAATGAGCGTTCGTTTTCTTGATTAGACCATGATTAACTGAATTACTAGGAAAGGTTAAAAACTGTTAACCACTGCAAAACATAGTATCTTTATTAAAACTTCCAGTGTTCTACAATGTTTGTGAAAAAACGAACTTTACAAATTAAAATGAATAGAAGTACCATAAGCAGTAAATTTCATTAAACAATCATTTAGCCTGTTCTCTGAATTTACTCTTGCAATGTTTTTGTTATTCGGTTTAGCTGGTCGCTGCAATTGTGAGCTTGTTGCATTTCCATGGCGATAAAACACATTTAATGTCTAACGGCGTTTAACACGAGTTAAAGATCAATACCTACTGGTTTATAGCAGTCTAGGCCGACACGGTATTGTTGTCGCGAGTCTGCATTGATTAATTTCTGCCTCGTCGTTTTGTATTTAACCCTGATAATAGAATACCGACTCGTCTTGTGTTGCTGGATGTCTGCCTCACTAGTCATTTCAACTCGTGGTAATATCGCACTTACATACAACCTGTTTAATAATGCTATGCAGGTAAATATATACAGCTGGCAATGTTGGATTTCCACAAACTAAATAACAGAATCCTGTCGCAAAATGCATTTATATATTTTCCAACTTTCTGCTTCACCTTTTTAAATAAAATAAATATTGTTACTTCTTCCCACTTTTAATCTATATTTATGTTTAATGTAGTTTAACATTTGTTAATGTCAATGATTCAAATCTTTATCTTTTCCGTGTGTTAATTGTGAACTTTACTGGACATTGATTAATAAAACATTGTCTTATGTAATTTGTGTTTCATGAGAAAATCCACATTGAATGATGGTTTGTAAGTAGTAAAAACATGTACGCTGGTAGGAGGATAGGATAGGATATTCATCTTTATCCCCGTGAATGGAAAAACCAAGGGGGTTATCACACGAGCAATCGCGCCCATCGTCGGGTTACCGGAGCTATTGCAGTGTGTTGTATGTGATAGACACGTTCCTTTAATTTGGTAGAACCCATTAATCCGCTGGGTTCAGACAATGTCCGTAAAGTGCCTTGCCCAAGGACAGTACCGACTAGTTAGCGACCAGTTTCGCACCTGCAGCCTTGAAAGGCGACGCACTTAACCGCTAGACCAACGGGCAGGACAAAACCAATGGTACCGAAGTACAGAGTTAAAAAACTTAACAAATGAATGCATAAAAGAAATTTTACTGCTTACAGGTGGGAACGTTTTGTTTTATCTCCAAAGACGGTGACGTTTGCGTGATTTATTTTCAATATAGCATACGATAATGGTAGGTTTTTTATTATTAACATGTGAATTTTCCAGAAGTTGCTTTAACATACTGGCGTTTGATAGAATTAATTAAACTATTTAAGCTTTAAGGGATAGTAATATTGAATACAAGCCCAGGATCTCGTCCGATTTCGGGTTTCTTAGGCTATCATTGCATTGTTGTTCATTATTTTATATAAAATATTGTAATCTATCCAGTTAAATCGATGTTGAGTCCATTTAATACAGCCGTGCATAAAGTGGCCCAGATTATCCTAACAATTCAACCTGTCTGGTATTGACCTCGTGGTCGGATTTAGATGCGGGCTTGCGTTCGGTCGACTGTAGTTTGTTTTATATTACTTGGATTTTAAAATATCCATAGGATGGGAATGTGTCCGAATGGTTAAATGTCCCGATACACCTCGAATTATACACAGAAATGGGTCAACGAGCTCGTTATTAGTCGAAACTGAGCCCGATAAAATACTTTAGTATCCACCGTCCGCAATTATAAAAAAATAATTGCCTTCGCTAATTTGTAGGGTGTATATACCGCAAATAACTCTGGTAACAAAAACATATGTTGCAATCTGGTTGACTTTATCAAATTACGTCACAATACCGCCTTGTTTGCACTCTCTCATATAATTCCTGTATCGAGTTAAGAGTAAAGGAGCTTTCAGTTTTACAATTATGGTTTATGTAGTATTTCATATATGTATTTAGATTGGTAGGTTTAATAAGTATAAATGGATTTTAGGCTTGAAGTAAGCATAATGTATCGCAGAATTATACAAAGTTAGTATGGGTCAACGAAGTTTAAGGGTCGTTCCTCAACTTTTTGATGAGCAGGTTTGTGCTGTATTGGTGTTGGCTTACGGTTGTGCATATATTTGTTGTAATAAATATATCTAAAATGTTGCAACTTAAACTGCAATTGTTTTTAACGCGTTAAAAAAACAACGTATAGTATATTCAGGCGCCCTAAACTTAAACTTTAAGAGTCGTAACATTTTGGCAGATTCATTAACTACCACACAGAAATCCTAACTAGTAGCATTTATTTTATATGATCAAAAGCAAAATGTTGTCAAAGCTATTGTCCTGATTAAAAATAAAGTGGAATCTTGACAAAAACGGTGAAAAATTGCCGGTAAAAATAGCGTTCCAAGTCCCACAAAACTGCAACTTGCCCACAATGCTAAAACTGCATAATCAAACGCGGTCAACCTCGTTGTTTCAGTGGTATTTGCTGCTAATATTTAAAAAAATGGATCGGATTTCTGCAAACCATCAAAGTATAATTTAAGTGATGTTCAATATACATATTGCTACATTGATTTAATAACTATGGCACACATGCGTTCATGCCTGCAGAAACGAAACTATGATTGTCCGGTTAAAACTTTCTGGAATGTTAGATAACATGGACCTGACTCTGACAATAACATATATTGTGTAATAGACATAGATAACAAGATCGTTATATTGTTACCTCAGGGACACATGCGTTTATGCTTGCAGAAACAAATTACATACTCGGTGTTAATATAAAAAACAATTTGTGGTAAGGGACCCTGTTCGCATGAATATTTAGCATACAAAATGTGCTTTACGCAAAAAAATAGTGGTTAAACACGTGGTTGACTTTGTCTAGTTCTCTAATGGGTTCGTTTTGGTATGGTCTCGTCAAATAAATCGTCGGCGCAAACCTTACTCTATCAGCCGCCTAGGAATACTTTTAAGTCCAAAACTATTTCCTCACTAAGACACAACCAAATAAAACCAAATTTTGGATACATTTTATGTTCTAAAATGTTTACTACATCCTTCCCAGTTTGTTTAGTATTGAATTCCCACATACTAACCAAATAACAAAGAATGTACAGGATGTTTACTTTATTATACCAAACTCGCCAGAAACATTACCGTCGTTTTCTACGCAAGCACTTATTTTACGGTCTGACAATATTCGGTATGAGAGGTAATAAAAACGGCGATGGAAAAATAGACTGCGGTTACTGAAAGCTTCACGAAACGGCAGTTAGTTTGGACATGCCATGGACAAAATGTACATCACACAAAAAATGAAAAAACGTGCAAAAAATTAACAAAACCAAAATTTGATGTGTGCACCTGAGGTACCCGAGAACGTTGTGTAAAGTCATTCCGGCTTTACAGCATTCCATACACCTTCGGGGATATGATTTCGCGTTTGTCAACGGGTGACTTGTGAGAAAGGCAAAATGTACAGTATATTTTAGGGCAAGAACTGCTACGGACTGTATAGCAACCATATACGGAGTTTTAAATTTTCGAAAAAATATACAGGAGGTAACAACTTTTAAATGAAATGATCAACCGCACACACTCATAAAACAGTCTCACTCGTATGTTTTATCTTACAAATCCCGTTTGACCCCAATCTTATACCGGTATCCCCGGCGTTCGTGTTAAACTGCGATGCGTTTATTCTGAACGGATTCAAAGATTTGTTTCGTAATAAACTCCGCTCCCGAAAGTCTTGAGCGTAAGTAATGTCAGTGCTGTCGTGTCCAACACCCAGTCCGTGGCTTGAATCATCAGTGGAACGTGCCAGGCTGCTGCAGCCGCTGGAATAAGCGGCACCGAAATCAGGTTCGGATTGGATACCGGAATCTTTTGATGTTGAGGATTCACAGGACTGTGACAACTTTTTGCCATCCACCGTTGTCGTGTCATCTGGGGAGTATTTCCGCCATATTAGCGGCGGAAGCCGAGTATTGTATTTCGGTCTGGCGCCTTGCGCTATATAGGCCGTTGAAACGTCTTGTACATCGTTGTCGTTTTCAGCACTCCTGATTTCAATCTCATGTGGCCCAACAGATTTTGCTGTCTCACTGTTTTTATTACAATGTATGCCATCTCCATGGCGACTAGGAGACGTAAGCATCGTGTCGATGTGTCGATTTTGTAGGTCGTAATCTCCAAGGTGGTACATTACTGGTACAAAACGGGTTGTTTCAGGCTTGACCGATGATAGTTTGCGTTGAAAATCGCCGTTACCTTGCTCACGGTAAATACGTTCATTTACAAAGTCTTCGCCGAAAGAATGAGTCTCGTAACTGGTTCGTTGGATCAAGTCCGGTGCGATCTTACCGTGCTGAAATACAGGAACTGTCTCCGTTGATGGTCGGAGAACATTGGGGTCGTGAAACGCGAACTCGCCTGGCTCCGTAAACCCATCATCGTCATCGGATTCGTAGTCATGGTAGCGACTTCTATTTTTGGAACAGCAAAACCATCGTACTGCTGAGCTAATGTCACTTCGGAAGGATTCGCTGAAGGAAATGTAAAGTAACGGGTTGATGGCGAATCTTAGAGATATAAGTAGCATGACGACGGTTAGCAGCAAATCGACGTTTAACTTAGCGGGTTCTGGATTAGAGTAACTGATTTTCGCTGAAAGGATCCATGGTTCCGCCGAGGAAGGGTAGGTTGATACAGCAGAGGCGAGAAGACCGATTAGTGCAAGGGGTAGGATGGACGCAACGTTACATGCGACAGTTAGAGATATCTGTCGCCTCGTGTGCTTTTGAGCGGATAGCCACGACCGCTTTCTTCGCGCACAAAACATTAGAACACAGAGAATGACAATTCCCAAGCATGCTACCACATGGCCACCAACAAGGACTGCAACGTATTTGAAGTGTGTGGACCACGGCAAGCAAGTAGCACCGTTATTGGAAGGCAAGACACGAGACCTCTCATCAACGGGTAAGTTGTCGTCACCACTAAAGAGCGTGACAATGGCAGTAGCAATGGAAATCACCCACGCTGCGCTAAGAGTAAGGCACAGCACTGATTTGCTGACGTGTTTCTCCGGTTTTAATGGAAACATTGTTGCCATGTACCTCTCCACTGTTGCCACAAGCACCGTAAAGAAACTCAGCTGTAGACCCATAACAAGGAAAAATCCTGCGGAACGGCACATAATTGATTGCTGCCACCATGCTCCGTGCTCTGCGAAGTTTCCACTAGACGTGACGTCATACGCGACAAGCATGGCAATGTAAACACCGGCGACAAAATCGGCGAAGGCTAAATGACATAAGGCGAGCTCGAAAGTATCACTGTAAGAGCTTGAAGCTGGTACAAACTTGTTTGTCGCGCGTGGTTCTGTTGCCACCGAGTGCGTGGCGTGGTCTGGGGTTTTTTGTCTCCTATCGGGCTGACGACACGAGCTTCTGCATTTCCTAACAAGGTTCGAGATCACCACGATTAGGTTGAGAAAACTTGAAAAAATCAGAACCAGCCACAGCACAACGCGAACCACCATAGAGGGCAGTAGAGTGTCACATGGTGTGAGTGAGGTAGGCTCAGGGCGGCACTGGATTTGCGGAGAGTTGTATTTGATTATTTCGTCATTGGATCCTGACCACTCGTACTCATGTGCGCGAATCCACTGCAGAAAATAAAAAGAAAGAAAGTTGTATAACCATCTGCTTTAAATCCGAACAAAATTTCCAATTAACGCAACAAAACAAAAACTTCGATAGTCCTGTATATTTATCCGCTTACCTCTTGCGATACCTGGCAGCAGTGGTACGGATAGGCTGCTTCGAGTTGAGTTAATCTGTTCATAAATTGTATTGGTGGAAAGTAGAGCATGCTCTTGACTCCTGACACGTTTAATATTTGCAGTTGAGATAAACCATGAATTGGCAGCAAAGTGAATGAATTGTAAGCAAGATTTCTGCAAATGTAACAATGTTACAAGGGTACTTCAAACTGAATAAAACATCTTGAACTCAATTGTTTGAGCATTCCTTTCTAATTGGCCCTCCAATTACCGTTCAAAAGTGGTTTAGACTGCAACTACAAATGTATCTATTTAAACACAAAGTCGTAACATTTTTAAGTGTAGAATCAATATTTGAATAGCATATAAGTGATCAACTAAATCCCGTATTACTTACAGTTTAATCAGCTTGCTGTTGCTGAATACGTTTTTTTCCAAAGATTTGATATTATTGTTGCTTAGATCCCTGAAACAATACAGGTGTTTAAGTGATAACAAATAAACTACAACTGTAACAAATAAACTACAACAATATCAGTTTTCTAAAGGTGTACTTAACCAAAACAACGCGTATGAAGATTGTGTCATCTTGTTGTTTGTTTTTTTAGGATTATTGAACATTTTGCCACATGCAAAACCATTACTTACAAGCTTCGGAGGGAAGTTAAATTTTTCAATTCAGCTTCGGTCAGCGTTTTTAACAGGTTCCCTCTCATGTCCAATCCGTCCAGGTTGTTACATTTGCTTATCCCGCCCAAACTTTGCAAGCGATTATTCGACACTGTCAGTCGTTGTAGGACTGATTTCTTGCCGCAAAGAGTGTCTGGTATTTCTATAAAGCGACCGCCTTCCACGAACCTTAAAAAGGCGATGCAAATTTCACGGTTTTTAATTTAATCAAAAACTTTGTTGATAGTAAGAGCAAGATGACAATCAAATACGTGAGTAATCAAGCTTTTAAGGCCGCTTATCAAATCTCAGGTTTAAAAAGTATAGTCAGTGAAAATTTAAATATATCGCCGGCAATTTTTAACAAACTTACAATTCTCTTAAGTTGTTGCATCCTGACAAATCCGGAAAATGTTCTTGTTCATTAACACCGACAATTTCGCTGAAAATAAAGTTGAATTATTGCAGTTGTACAAATACAAACTTAAAAAAAACTATGCAATATTTCTCTGGGGTTATTTCAATTCTAAAATGCTGTTTCCTCGAAAATATTAAGATTGTGTTGAATTAGAACCGCATAAAAGCGGCCCTAATAACATCATACCGACATTATTAAGTAGTGGGATAGGGTGACATTTCTACACGTCCTAATAACAAGCACTACCACTTGAATACTTAGGCTTATAGTGTTGGTTATTTACTATCAGTTATTATATGGTTTACATCGATTTAGGTCGCTAAAAGTGTAGCATTTTAATTATAACCAAAATGATTATCAATCTATGATTATAACCACGTGTCCATACGCGGTAGCACGACGCACACGAATTCTGTGTCTAGTCTGTTTGGAGTGGGGTACATGAACTCTGTGACACCTTGCGAAACGTCGACTTACTGAATTCGAGCTAAGCCCTAAAATATGTTATCTATATCAATTACATGAATCTAACATCAAAAAGTAGTAGTACCACACAACGTATAGATTCGTGAAATGTCAGTAACTTTAAAAGTTAAACTTGAAATCGCTTTGTCTAATATTTTTGAGGTATTATTTTCTGGTCGCACTTTGTTTGAAAATCAAAATTTGTAGTTTTGAAATAGCCTATACTAATTTGTAATATTTCAATTAATATTCCTCTTTAATAAGTTTATCACGAATAAAAAACGTATAATATGACGTGGAAGTAACTTTAATCTGGTATAATGTTCAGCGTTGTAACATTTGTCCATACAATTTTAACCTTGGAAAACTTACAGTGACGTCAGATGACGTAGGTTTGTAAAGGTCCATCTGCCAACAGACTTCAGCGGATTATTGTGGAATAACCTGTTGAAATGTTACGTAGTTAAGCATGACGGACAGTATCAGTTCGAATGTCAAACACAAGCGTTTTGACCGCAGAAACTGTACAGGCCCATTGACGTATTTTATTGTTATTCAGTAAATTTATGGCATGCTATGTCGTTTTAAATGCTACTTCAAACTAACACACTACTAAATAATGGCAGGATGTAGCGACATGTTATTAAACGGTAGTATTGCGATATATAAATTACGTTGTAATTTAATATACAAATGATAAGCAAGTATTCCCTAACAAAATTCTAATTCAAGCGCTTTAAAATAAACTTTTTAAAACGTTGTAACTGTCAAATTATCAGTCATTCAATTATTTAATTTTCATGTTGCGAGCCGTCGCTTGTAAACCCAACAAAACCGATCCAAATAAGATTATTATAAGCCAGGTGTAGCTAGAATGCTGTATTTAAATCAACCGTCATTTTAGAAGTAAAACCACACTCTATCTGAGCGAAATATGTCAATACAAACTCGGTTAGGATTGAATTATTCTGCTGGTAGGCATAAACAAACAATACAGGGTGGCTATATCCACAATATTTTCCTTTTTTCGAAAACAAAGTCAATTAATTCTGCACGTATATACAAAACAAAACCGACGTTCTCAATTTAGTAATTCTGTGAAAGTGATAAAATGCGGCACTTACAGGATTCTTAACTTGGTTTGTTTTGAAAATGCTCTGTCCGGAAGTCTTTGTATTTTGTTGTTGTTCAATGTCCTAAATGAATAAATTAAAATGAGTGCATAAATTTGAAAACCACGTCATTTAATACATAATACACACAAGACAGATTTTGAAAACTTACAAATCATGTAGTTCGGTCAAGTCTGTCACGGATCGTGGGTATTCTGTCAATTGGTTGTACTCCAAGTGTCTGCAAAACATTTACTATTCTTAAAATTATATTCTCACAGGCCCATATCATTGGTAAATTTAGCCGCACCTAAGCCAGATTAATAAAAAATAATCCAGATATTTTAATATTCAGTGTGCTTGGCACTTGTGACAAATTCATATAGTTCAAGGGCGTTGAACATAAATAGCTATTGGTGGGAACAATGATAGGTTAGGTTAGGCTTGTATTTTATATGTTTAAAATGCAAAGATTAAATGCTTTGAACCTAATTTACTCCTTTGGAGTTGAGATCAGGTTAAGTTAAGGTCATATGTGTGAGAGTTATTGCTTTTAGTATTCATTACATTGGTATTTAATATATCTTAAATACATCTCTTGCTTTGATGTGTATGGAATTTGGGGTTATGATTAAAACCGTTGCGCAAAAAACGTCCAAAACTGTGAAAACAAAATCCGTCACAATTTTGATAGATATCTTTCCTTGTTCAGAGAACTTCGTATTAATTTCTTGGCTGTGTGAGAAAATACCTCAATGTGGTTGTCGATAGTGATGAATGAACATCTATTAATTTCGACTAATTAGCATTTTACTTTCGAAATGTCACGAAATGCGGTAAGTGAGCACACACAAACACGTGATTAATCAAATATTCCATGAGCGAAAATAACAACAAAACGGACTATTTTACCTCATGTACAACATACGAATTGCGTGTTTAAATCTATATCACATACAAACTGGTAACCTTGACCGCAATACACATTTCGAAGAAAATAAAATGAGGTGTTTCGGATTATTTAGTTTATACAACTTACAATTCACTGAACGGGAAACCATTTTTGTATTCTTATGCTGACATTTCAGCGTTAACCAAAATTGTACGCGGTTTTGACAAATGTCGTAAATTGCAATTCGGACTTGACTTCTACGTCTATTCAAACTGTTATCTGTGTTCGTTCAAGTGTCACTACTACACGCTGGGATCTCCGTTCAGAAGATATATGCCCCCGCTGTGAACCTTTTCCACAACGGGTTGAATAAAGACCAACTCTGACAAATAGACGGATATTTGTAAAAACAAATTTGATGGAGAATAGGGGATTCGAAGTTCAAAACCGTTCGTACTAGTTGAACAAATTTATCCTTTGTACTAAATAACCTTCTGAAATATTGATAACTCCAAAGGTTACTGGTTTTTAAAAGAATCTTATTATCAATTCCCAATAATCTGGCATTTTATAATTATCAAAAATCTGTAGAATGTATTTTGTTATGCGAACAAGGAAACGTAAAGGTATTATTGTTCAAAATGCATTCCTTAACCTTGATTTTCTCATCAGGTTAACCTATACACAAATGTCAGTTTTTGACAATGGCATTATACCACGATAAACATAATCGCCACACAACTACAACAGTGGATCTATTGGTTCGTAAAGACAGCAGAATTTCTAACTTGCTACATGTGACATTTAGTAATGAGAAAGTCCAGAAATGTTGTATACACATAATACTAATAAACAACAATCTAAATCGTTCGGATAGTGTAAGCAGAAAACACAAAGCCACTGTTCTGTCTAGACTACCTTACAAGGATTATTATGATCTACAGGTAAATCGTTCAGATTTTTATTCGAAGTTGATTTTGCTTTATATCATGGACGGTAATTGCAAAGTGCACACCAAGAGCTAACAATTGTATACGTATAACCGTAATTATATTCACAAACAAACTATAAATATTTAAAAAGACCCATCTGGTACATCAATAATCTTATATCTCGGGGATCTTATACCTCAACATTTATCTCATGGATCTTTTATCTCAACATATGAAAACGTTTTGTGCTGGTGTTCAAAACTAACACACGATACAGACAGTAGCATAAAGTAAAAAATGAGACCCGATATTGGATGGCATTGCGAAAACCGCATACAAACGGCGGAAAATGGGGAAAACACTAAAACCAGGTAAGACGGGTATTGGTTACTAAAACTATGAAAATAAATTCTAACTTTTCCTCAAACACAAGACACGTAAAATATCACAGAAACTTACAGATATCGACACCGCGTAGGCCCATCAAACGCTCCCGCTTCAATTCTAGATATTTTGTTTTCTCGCAGAACACTGAAAATTAAACAAAATATAGTTTACAGATTACATGAGTTTATTTTTACGTTTAAAACAAAACAAATCGCAAATTTTTCACACAGTTCCTTTTTTATAAACTAAGTTAGTGTTTTAGCCGTTAAAACGAGTAGATGGAATATAACGTTGGGCATACTTACAGAACTCGAAGTTTGGTGAGATGTTGGAACGCTCCAGCGTGAATAATTTCCAATTTGTTCAATGCAAGATTTCTAAACAAATGTAAGGGAAAAACAAATAAAATACAAAACAATAAATATAGATTGTGTGTTTGGGGTTGAAGAACGAAAATCTTTTTAATAATTTGGTCAGTTTTTCTGGGCAAAATGTGACTATAGACTTATTTGACCATTTTTGGGATTTTAAAATTGTTGCATTTTTAAAAATAACCCACAAAAAAATTCCACAGAGGCTGATCTTATTTGCACAACACATATCACACGACATGCAGTTTGTTACATTGTCAGAACACTTACAAAACTTGCAGGTTTGGCGTTTTGCTTAATGCTTCGGTGGGCACATGTGACAGTCGATTGTCATCCAGGCGAAGGTTTTTTAAATTGTGTAAACCTTCGAAGGAGTCTTCCAATAACTCGCTGATGAAATTACCGTCCAAGTTTCTAACAAATACATGATTAAAAATCATTACTGTCGCACAAATTGAAGTAGGCATCATTTAAAACTATACAACATTTATAGAAAGGATACATCATGGGTTGGAAATTGCCACAAAGATTCGAAATAATGAAGTGGTACTTTGGTGGTGACCAAATCAAAATTCCAAAACGCTGTTATTGGATTTAACTGGTAATTTAAAACCGATGTCTTAAAAATGTCCTAAAAATAAGTATTCCAACAATCCCAGCACATTGTGTAAGGTACATACATGGAAGTTAGGGTATAAGACGAGGGATTTGCGTTTGTAAAAGTGGAAAAATGTAACAATGCTCCAAAACGTAGAATTACACGTCTGAGCCCAACTCGTAGTTTTGAACTTGCCAGGCGCACCTTTTACCAGACAAGAAAATTGTAAGATTAATAACCTCATTTACTAATTCACCTCGCGCAACACACCTCAAAACAAACAAAAAACTCTGAAGGGTGACAATTTTACCTCCTAAGTAAGCTAATCAGCGTTAAATCAATATACTTACAGATCAGATAGGCCCGATGTGTCCAAAAACGTTCGGGCGGGTATCTCTATTATCTTGTTGTTGTGTAACATTCTGTGTGAAAATAGCAGATGGCATTAGCGGGTAATTCAATTGCAGTACTTGTAATATGGCCGTTATTAGGCGCAAGGGAATTGCTAATCTGTAAGCCCAACAAGAAACACAATAAGTTACTTGAAAAATCTAACAGCCTATAGGGGTATTGAATGAAAGCCCGATTATGGATGACATACCGACTAAAATCCATTTTATGTTTACGAAGAATTTTTTTCACATACAGATCATTCCCGAACGATAACGTTTTAACTGATGCTTGGCCTACGTGAAAAAATGTTTAAACAGTCAGTGCAATTGCTCAAAATGCAATAGATAACGATATAAAAACGTCGAAAATAAGACTTCTGGCAGGCAACAACAATATTCCTTAGCAACATTTAATCAGTAGTTTTATATTATTGGAAACACGACTTGATGATATTTATGGGCTGGCTATGTTTGTAATTTTAAAGACTTGCTTGAAACTTTCCACGTTTTCTAGACAGTTGCGAGATTGTAGATCTCGTGTTGGACTATGTTTACTTACCGGTATATAAATAAATAGACAAAGAAATATATTAGAGGTTCGTAAGTTTTCTTATCCGTGTAAACGCGTTGTTTACTTATCTTATACTTCTTAGTAGCCCTTTTCACGCGTGGACGCTAGACTATGTATACGCGCTTATCTTGATCAGCAAAAACAGCTGTGGTAGTGCGGTAGTGGAACCTATGTCGGGTGATGTGCATTGTGGTGAAGATGTGCGTGTATGTTAGGGGATCTTACTGACTCGAAGTTCTATTTTGAAGCCATCCATCCACGCACGTAACAACAAGAAATTAGAAAACGCCAATCAATGCCGCCTTCTTCAAGATAACCAAAATCAACACAACCTTTGCACAAAACAAACAAACACGCCCTGCTTATAATGATGACAACTTTATTTAATTCTATTGATTGCATTATAAGTTGTAGTTTACTCGGGGAGACGCACTTCTTTGGTCTTATTCTGTCCGACTCCACAACTAGCTTATAAAATTACGTAAGGGCCTGTTGGTAGTATTCATTCCCCTATCCCACACTTATGCGTTGTCCCTTAGGTATTGCCGTTGTTTACGTAAGAGTACAACAATTTCTGAATGAAACTCTAATGGGCTTAAAAACTGGCAAAGGTTGTCCGTAGTTTCAGCTGCCCTCTCTAAAACGTTAATCCCTCGAAGGGGAAACGTGTGTGGCAGTGTCTCAAGACAGAAGAGCGAGTTTTCCACCATTATTTGGTCTCCAGCTGCATAAACCGGGAAACCCTAATATAAACTTCTTTGAAACTTGAAACCAGGATGGTACATACCACAGGGGAGCATACAGTTTTGATGATATTATACAAATATAACATCAACCCGGTTCAGTTGTTAAGTTTCCTTAAACCAATTTTTAGGAAATGTTTTCCGTTAAACACTTTTAGACTAAACACGCAGACGATCTCATCATAAAATATACCATAATTCTGCTTCACCGCCCAATTTTAGTATTTATACGCGGAAAAATATTTTTATTCCTGGCTGCTCGATTGAAAATATATCCGTAATTTAAAATGGTGTAATAGTGGTCTTCATATTCAACAATTTACAATGTCGTGGGAAAAGTGAAAGGTTAATCTAGAGTCGCACTTCTAATACAAGTGTTTTGATACACATCGAATCAATATCGATGTCGCATTAAAGAGGGTAGAACATTAGTGAAAAGCGGTTCGAAGTTTCGTTCACTCTCGTTTCGAAACAGGATCCCGGTTTTCTCACGAACCCCTGAACCATGCCCTGTCGGCGGCGCCGATACCGGCTTCAGTGCTGCCCTTTTCACAAACCAGGTCCCGAATATCAACCCAATAATTAAAGTCAGTTTTCCCCGGCAAACACTGGTAGTACCACTGCTGTGGCCGTGACTAAGAGTCGATTAAATTTCACCACTATAATTGGGTCCACGGAGGAATATTGAAAGGCTATACATAGCACACATTCCTTATATCTAATTAAGCGTATGAAACCGCGACATGGCTTAATTGCTATGTTCGTAGAGACTATCATTATAATTATATTTGTGTAATATGCGCAGTACATTTGTCGCCTATATAACTGTTTAGCACTATACCCAGCAATGTTTTCACTGCCCATACATTTGTCAGCTTAAGTTATCGAAAATACCGTAACCGCAGTTTAATAAAATTTCTAAAAAGCCACAAAAACTTACAGTTCTTTCAGCCTTCTTAGGCTTTTAAATGCTTCAAAATCAAGTGTTTCAATGCGGTTGTTCGCCAAGCGTCTGTAATTTGTAATTCCATTTTAATTATACAATTTATATCAAATAACAATAATTTCTATGGATACAACGGATTTATACAAAGATATGGGGCAAGTTTTAATTCTACTGTGGGGATAACTGCCTCTGCCTTCAAAAGAAGTATAAAATATCACAAGTCGAACAGCTGTACCGGTATATGATATATATATTATTAGACTAATTCCATAATAATAAATGATCAATATATACTGTTAAATTAGCATAAGGTGACCGTGCCGAGGAATTCATTAAATTTGAATTAGAATCCCCTGCCTGTGGCGATGAAGGCTCCTACTTCAAATATGGCTGCCGATATATTATTAAACAATCGTTTAATCTGCTTAAACCTACCCTGGCGCCGTACTTATGCTTTTAATAAAAGAGAGTTCAATATTATCACAATGCCAAGCTTGTGTATTTTATTATGTAAATTCGGATTTAAATACAATTTTGTGATAGTGCTTGACTAACAGGGGTGGGATTTTTCGTACCAATTAAATTAATTGAAAATATTTTATTGAAGCCTAGATTGTTTTAGTCATGCTCTGGCGAGTGGTGGTGTTGGATGGTATCGCTTATTTTATGACGTACATACGTACTTTATGACGAACACTGTTGGGAGTTTAAGGTGGTTCATTTTACCTCCGCGTCATCGTCATCACGGAAAAAAAACACTTTTGTTCATTTATGATTACGTCATTCTTGCTAAGAGAAAGGTTAATCATGTTTTTTTGTTATTTTTCGTTGTTTTCCAAAGAAAACAGTCAACGTGGTTACCTTAAAAATAGAATAAAAATTATGTTCAATTTTTATAAAACGAAAGTGTGTTTTAGCTCAAGACTTGTTAGAAGTTAATCAAATGATGACTTAAAACGAGCTTGCAAACCGCGGCAAGTTTAAAGGCAAAAGGGACCAATTTAAAGTTACTGCAATTTTACCGCAACGCAAAACTACGCACACTTCTTCCCCGCTTGCCGCCACGCCACTTCATAATACCAATGAATAGATTATAGAAGACCTTCGACCGTTCGTAAAGTTTAAACATCAAAGGCGCTTTTTAGTTAAGTGGCCACTAGTAAGATCGCATGGGATTTAGTTGTTACATGCTTAATTGGTCAAACCTTCAAAGAGTGGTCAGACGAAAGCAGATCATAGCAACGGACGTAAAATACATGGTCTCTTGAAGGAAGCCGATAGCAATCAACGTGTTGATCAAACGAATGTTAAAACCGTATTTATGGTATAATGGTATTTCGTGCGACAAGACAGCGGCATGATCGAAGTAAACCGTATTTAACCAGGAAAGTGAAAATTGAACGACCGTTCCTTTGTCTTTTAGGGATCTACATCAAAAGTTTAACAATTTTATTATTTACCATATACGATGTTTCCCACCATATGTCATTGTAATATGAATCAATTTGTTGCAAAAAAAGACCGTTAGGGTTATGGAAACACGATTAGAAACCGTAAATTAAACCCTTCAGAAAAGAGGAAGCATCGATTTGTCGCCTGACACTTTGCGTTCTAAAGTTCATCAAATACGACGTTATCTTGCCGTCTAATTAGTCGGTTCTGACCCATCGGCATTGTATGGCTAAACCGAGCTTAATAGAAAACAAACATTGACCAACCTTGTCCAGCGTGAATAATGGGCATCATGGGCATACTAATAGCCGTGATAAATGCTACTTTTCACGGAATCAAAAATCCGTTTTGGGGTGGAGGTCTACTTTACATTGGTTGAATGTGTTAAATTATTAGGACAGGATCTACTGATTTATAGAAAGTATGCCTTTTAACATTGTGATTCAATTTATAAGTTTATTTCTTATAACACGTTACTTAAAATTATTTAAAGTTGTAAAAAATGTTACATTCGTTTATGTTTTCCGATGTTTAATCGCTCTGTTAGCGAAGTGAATATAACCATGTCAACTCAAATGCCATTTACGTTTTAAGTGAGTTTAACCGAAAACCGCCCATTAACCTTGACCCACATGTTAACAAATGAACTCGCATTTTTTTGTAAGTTTACCCGACTTTAAAAACGTTGAAACAACAAGAGGTGCAAAGGTGTCTCGAGCGAGAATTAATTTCACTTTTACTAAAAACTGGGTGCATACATACGCACAAAGTTGTATATGGAGATATCTTACCAACCCATGCCCTGACGACTGTACATGCCTGTCTCAAAATAATAGCACAAGCCAAAATATTTACTTACAGATCTTCTAGAAGATGAAGATTTGAGAATGCTTTTCTTTGTATTCTAGTGATGTTGTTCAGACTTAGGTCTCTGTAATAGAAACAAATAGTTACACAAAGGGAATTCGTGGATAAAATAGGCAAACCCCATACGAAATAAAAGAATAGAACTAAATAGTAAGAACAAACAATTTAATATTTTCAGATATATACTGGCTTATTTCCCCTTTCGCGGTTAAGATCATAAAATAGGAATTGCGGGCAATGAAACCTCCTGGTGTGAAATACCTAAAAGTCACGGTTCATTTTAAGCAAATAAATGTCAGAGCAATTTATCAAAACCGACAAGCTATCGGCCGCCTAAACACACAATAAAACGGATCCGTGTCGGACAAAACACACGTTATTCCAACTAGAAAAATAAACTACGGCGACATAAGGGTCGCGTACCTTCAAATTCGACCCAACCGCCGCCAAGATTACGTTCTAACGAGCGGTTTCGAAAGCGACAAAATAAACTACACAGAGCCCGCGAAATGCAAATAGAAAACCGAAGAGTGGACTACACGAGTCCGTGTATTCGAGTGGCCAATATTTATATTTCCTTTTAGCCGCAATTGGCGAAATCTTACTGGCCATTGTACAGTAACACAGGTATCCAGCAGTTCAACTATATAAGTCACACAAGTATAAGTTACAACTTGTACATGCAAATGATAAGACGTTTAATTCCAAAGCAATAGTTTCACAAGTGGTATAAGCCGTTTAAGATTACATGACTTTCACGACGTCATAGATGGTTTTGTGGCTTTCGACAGACGCGAGATGCACTTTATTTTGGTTCGCTTTGAACTGCTAGATTGTCGCACTTAATCCTATTTCCCAAACACGGATTTACCCGGCGGCGCAAGAATGAAACAATCTGTTTTATTTTCGTGACGGATTGGAAACTTAAATTTCACTCTTAAAATAGGAGATAGGTAATAATGGCGATCAAACATAAAAGGTGTTACAATGTCATTATACAACAAAAATGCTATAATCTGCACTGGTAAGAGTGGGTTAGGTGTGCCGTGTCACATTCGCCATTGTTTTTATTTAAAATTGTTGCCAAAAAAACAGTCAAAAATTTTATCAAATCCATTTGTTTGGCGATAATAAAATGGAAATTTTACAGTGAGTGTAATAAATCAGTTCATGTTTTTGACAACAACTTCATTCGGCTTTGACAAAAACACACCGAATTGCTTTAAACGTGAAGTTCAAATTCTTTAGACTAGAAAAGGACTCCATACTATGACTCGGAAACAGAGGCTTGATTCCAACCTTGGCGTGAAAGCACATCGATAATTTGTAGTTTCTACATTTATCACATATTCCTGGAACTCACTGATCCACATAACCGTTGAATGACAGAACATCATTTTGCAAAACACGGGTGGATTGAAAGACTTACAAAGACAGAAACCTTCATCAAAATCCAAAGTTTACACATGAAACACCCGTCAATTGATGGAAGATTATACTTGTTTCATAACACAGGCTTATGTTTATCCAAAGACATTTATAATTTTTAAGAACGTGACCTGGTTGTTTAAAAGCACATATGCCTATAGAATTTTGTTGTCCAAATGATGAGAAAAGACTGGCACAACTGTTCTACGCCGAAGTCCATCCAACATGGTTCCATTTAAAGGCTTAAAGTGTTTACACTAGATACTCAATAAAATATACATATGGCTTTGTGTGCCATTCATATATTTAAAAAATGCGCACGTATGAACTGGAAATCCCAGATTCAATATACATTGGTTTATATAGGATTTCGATGTATGCTATGGGATTTCAAGCCTGACTGAACGGGTTTCATTACACATAATCCTGCCCCCACTCGAATCAACACAAGCGTTAAATCGTGGCATTTTCAGCTAAACCCGATATCCGGGGTGTTGATAGACAATGAAGATAACTGGCTAATCCAGACACTTAATTACATACTTGCTTTTGAGTTTTATAAAAGAAGTTCCCGTCCGCAAATGACATCTTTCATATTTTCGTAAAATTAAAAAAGGACCCCACGCATAGTGTGATTTTGGGAATGTTATTGCAGTAAATAAATACGACAGGTGTGACCTAAGGTGTTGTTGAATTGTTTATCGCGTGCAATAATTAATGTGTGGCTTTTGACGCATGAATCACGTGACTCGCGAATAACATTTTGCAGGTTTCTTTTATCCTGTATTCACGAAACCAACCAAAACACCCCAAAATCCATTGGGCTCACCTTGGGTCCATCATACTTCAGTAACATGAGAGTAGTTGTTGTGAATGGTTTTACCACTCCGGTTAATTTGTTTGCCTCGACAAGCCCCATTTCCCATGCTAATCTCAAAATGCCAGAATGCTCATTAAAAATAGAGCAAGTTCGCTTGCAAGAAAGCACAAGTAAACGATCATTAGTCTGCCTCGGTGTTGCAAAACCTCGCCTTGTACCTTCGCAGCGTACCTGTCTATCACATGGAATTGTTGGAGGGTTTCAGGAGACAGGTGCGCGTGCCAGTGACGTGTGTGGCCCAGCTTGGACAGGGCACTAGTAATTTGTTGTGCAAATCGGTTATTTACACAGGTTGCTTGTACGATTTTACTTGTTGTTTACTCACAGACGCTGCATCTGCAACCAGGATTATACTGATCAAATAAACCAGCCGTGTTCGAAAGTGGTCAGGAAAATATAACTCCATCACACTGATAATATTTCAGCCACAATGTGGTTGAACCGCATCGCATAACATATTGATGTGGGTACTTAAACTCATATTTCCGTTGCAGTCATTGCGTTTGGCATATTAATATACTAATGTCTTTGGCCTATATAACCGATCTGTAGCTTTATCGGAAAGTACAATAGAACAAGGGTAAATGCTGCGCGTGTATTTAGTCGGATTAGGAATGTTTATCCAAGTAGTCGGAAACCCGCAATCACTTAATCAACGTGTTATCGGGCGTTAATTTGATTAACGAAGACTCAGTAAACCATGGTCCAGCTTATCCGCCCGGTCAATAAACCAAAATCGGAGTTAAAAATTAGCGCAAGGCAAACAAAAATCCTCTGCAGGGTCTTAAATCAGTGGGCGTTATATACATCCTGTTACTTAAAACGAAATCCGGTTAACACGCTTACATAATTTTGGTGCTTATAACGCTTGCATAAGTAAAGCCCCCGAATCGGCAAGCAAATATAATGAACTATATCCGCTTAAACCGTTTATAATAGGATACTTTGATTTTCACTAAGAAAACAACGAAATGATATACCATACACATAATTTTGCATTATACCATAAATCCAGACAACATATCTCTGGAGCGAGGTTAGTTGATAAAGTTTGTCCAAATGCTCAAAGTATTGAATACTAACTTTTGTATAAAGTATTTTTGGGGATAGATGCGCCACGGAAATTGCTAGGAGGTAGGCGGATTGATTAATAAGAAAGATCCACGAGGTGATTTCATGGCTAAATTCTTAACAATGGTGCATCAAACTTAAAAAGGACGTTACTGTTGGTATAACGCCGATGCCGAAATGGTAGTGGGCCAAAAATATTTCTAAGCTTAGCAAAAGCTTGTTGGACGCAAAACATGTAATATAATAATTAATATTGGTTCCAATAGTATATCTACATCACATGAACAAAGATAAAGGGATTTTTCTTAGGAATTTTCCGAAGATAGCCATGCGTACAACCTTTAATAATAATAAAACCATTTAAACTGACACAAAACATACGTAATGGATTTTTAATTAGCTGCACCACAGCTAGAACGTAATGAAGGGGCTTAGTTAGGTTGTTCACGAATGTTTTAATTAGGTCTACGGCAGAAATAAGTGGACGTGATGTTTATGAATCCATTTGAACTTACAGATTATCATATCATTGAAAACTCGGCTGCTGTGCAGCACTTAATTAACAAACTACCTCTAAAGACTTGAACCCGGGTTAATGTGGTTCGTTGCCAATCACTAGCAAGTTCTGGTGTCCAAAAGATATATATTCAAAGACCTTCCGATTTCTAATTAAGTGGAAATCGAAAATATTTACCTTAACCGGTGACATTTTTTTACTCAAAGCAGGCAGTGCGTTACGGATGTTCCTAGGTCTGTGGCTGACGTTCGGAAATAAAGTTTTTCGGAAAGTTTAACAGAGTCGGCCAAGAGAAACCCGCGGCGCCACCAATCCTAATAAAATCGTCGCAAGGTTATTTTACGACTATCGGAGAACGGGAATTAATAAAATAAACTGGTAGGGGCCAATGACACACTGTTATATGGATTGTAAAATACGTATTACAAAATTATGTTTTGTTCTTTCCCATAACCTTCGAGACGTTGACTACTTAGCTTCCCATTCCATTAAACAAATGTTGACGGATCCTTTTCACAAGTTCCGAACATTTCCATCGCAAATTCACAAAGCGTTATTCAAAGCAAAAAAAGCGAACATAATTATTTTTGGAAACTACGGAACAAACGCAATGAGTAAAATAGCTAATCCCAGAAAATGCGAATATCGGTAAATTGTACTCACACCTGATAATTTACATGTTTTATCGGTTGTGAAACAGCCAAATGGCGCGGTTCCTATATGGCAAGGAGTTTCGGAGCAATGTGGTGAAAGACGGTATGTACCCCCTGTTGTACCAGGATCAAGATACAGCAAGCCAGCATGAAAGGTGTTGGCAGATGCTGTTGCTGTATTAGCCAGGATTGTCGGCAATTTATCAGATACGGTTATTAATACAATTTACAACTATTCACATAGAATCCATTATAGGGCTTTTTAGCTGATTTCGGAAACCCTTTAAGTGTAAGAAGGTATTTACAGAAACTAAAAGTTTACAGATAAAATAGGAGAAATAAGTCGGTACTGTGATGCCACGTACCTTATTTTTTCATGATTTTTTCTACAATGTTTAAAACAGTACATAAAAACAATAATTCAAAAATTCCTGAGGTGTCAAAAACAATAAAAATTGCGGTTTTTTCGCCGCATTCAGCTGTGAACGCAGCACGCGTTATTTGTCATTGCTGCCAAGTGACCATAACAAAACATCCATAATCACGTTATAAGGCACCCTTTCTTGTGTTTGTAAATTAAACTCGGCTACAAAGCTAGCAATGGGAGTCTCGGCGACAAGCATTTCGTAAGCAAAGTCAGATTTCTGGTGAAACAACGCACAGAATGCAGAGAAAAAACGAAATAAATCGTTTCGAGAAAACCACAGTTATTTAATAGAAATTATTGGCGCCTTTTCAGCGTCAACAACTACGTTATAGTCAAAATACGAACCAGGGAAGTCCATTCAGTAGCGAACCCCCCGCGGTGGACGCTATATTAGAAAAATCACCTTTACGACCTGACCCTTTTACGAAAACCTTTGATCGCGCCGCCAAATTCCGAAGATAATTAAAAAAGTCTAAAAACATTGACAGCTAGCAATCAAGTAATCAATATAATTTGATTATATCCCTTAAGAGTAGTGTGAATGAGCTGAGATGGCGGATATGAAGTAATTCAGAGGTTGTAACGGTGGTACACTAACGCCAGTAAATCACCCTTGACACGAAACTCACCAAAATAAATTTAACGAATTTAATACAGAATGTCATAATTAATCAAGCGAGTCATTATTTACAGCGTATTCAATGTGCATCATTACATGCTTCATTTCAAGAGGAAAGGCAGTCCTCCAATACTTATTTTTCGATACATAGAAAGGGCGAAGGGGAAAGGGACAAGTTACAAAGAGCCATCCCGCTGAGAACTCTGCAAAGCGTCGAAAACGGCGTGAGAAAATGTCGGTGAAACAACAATGTACGGAATCGACAAGCAATCGATAATCCTTGACGGAAAAGCGTGAACTGATTGTTTACATTTTTGTGGCTAGCTTTCCAGTGGGATTTCCATACTAAAGTCCACAATAAACACGCGCCAGAATTCTGTACATACTTAGTTTAAAAGCATCTGCTTCCGGTGTTTAGTTAAGCACAAAACATCCATACTAAACAATGCCTAAAACTTGACATTGGCTTTTACCGTTTCATATACAATTAAATGACATGTTTTATACACATACCTCTGTTAGTGTAGACTGCATTTTGCGTATTTCAAAGTATAATGTATATATTCAGTCACGAAGCAATTACTTTAACAGTCCTGTAGTCTACATGTCCGAAGAACAAGCCTTTAAAATGGAACCCCCAAGGGAAATTGTAAGACTTACAAAAAGAGTAATAACAGCCTTTGAAAAGTTTACGCATGCCGACAATCAAATGCGAAATTGATGGTGTGGTTTTGTTTCTCGTATAAGAGACAAAGTCGACCTTTCACGTGACCTCTAATCAACACTAGATCAAACCATATCTCTAGCAGAGGTTTGATCTGGTATTGCGTTCATAAGAAAGTTAGTACTTTGTTAAAAAAGACATTTACATGTGGATAGTTTTACTTCTTTTTCAATTAAATCGCAGAATTGACAAAACAAAGGGTCACGGCAAATGAAAAACGTCATTGTTACTGAAAGTCTAACCAAAAAACGCCCAAATACCATATCAAATACGAGCTATGCAGTACACATAATAACCGGGTTCACATCGTGAGTAAAATTTTAGTTATCTAATGGAGTTGGATAGCGACAATTGTAACACATATGCTGCCCATAGATTCGTTTGGCAGGAAATTAGATTTTAGTTTATTTAAAATGTGGTTAGCCTACGCCGGTCAGCCTGCAGCCTTCGTGGCATTCTCGTGGGACGAATACGGAAATAAATTTAATATTGTGATACTCATTTAATATTCAATACTTAACCACCTCTGCCAAAAACAGCATAAAATTGATTGTGCGAAAATCTAGTTCGTTTATCTAGATCACATTTACCCGTCTATTAAACGTTCTATCGAATTAGGCAAACGTATCGGCATACCAAGAGCTAAATGCGATTTCCCAGATGTATTAGCATGTAGAATGAAGTGCCCTGCCAAAACGCTTTTAATTTAGAAACTTCTTCAGACCCTGTTGTTCTTACGAGCAGTAATATTGGCTTGCGTACAAAGGTATGCTTATGTGAGGTACATAATGATCATGGGCTAATTAAATGTACCTTAAAAGTTTTAAAACTAGTAAACACTACATGTCCATAAATTAGAAAACACAGGACAGGACCAAGTAAACACAATGAAAAAATTAAATTAAATTTTCTATAAGTTTGTGAAAATGTTTAAAAAACGACGTTTATACCACGTTGTCCTGTTCCCAATGGGCAAGGGCTACCTTGGTTTAAATATATAATTTAATTAACCTCAACCTTTTTACACTGCAGCATAGAAACGGGTCGGTGGTCGCGCGTTGCCAACTTTCAAACTGCGTCGAATATCCCAAACGAATCAATGCAAACGCGATTCTCCATTCACCCGAAGATTTATATTGTATCAGGATTTCAGTTTTCGGAATTTTCGCTTATTCGATAATGGCTGGCAGTGGTTATTTAAATTAAGATAAGATGACTAAGGAAGTATAAAAAGTTTATGATAAATGACGTACCCTAGTGACGTCATGGATTAAGTAGGATGATATTTTTTTGTGGGAATTGCAACACACTAAGGCGCTTAAATGTGTAATCCGTGCGTAGGAAATTAAATAAGGCGGTTTAACACCCATGTAGCGGTTGAGAGGTAATCATCTTAGTCAGATGAATTGATTTGTAACCGGTAAGTGGTCGATTATGTCACCGTTGATTATCATGCCGCAAAAACGCTGATGCCTGCCTTATCACGCTGGTAATTGCCCCGTAAAATTTACGACGCCAGTGGCTAACTATTAACCTACCAAGAAGATATAAACCGGTGTAGCGGCATATTGAACCCGTATGGCTATGCTGCCCTCAGTTTTACTGACTAACAAAACAGTGTGGCTTGGACAGGTGGTCAAAATTGGCAGCTCATAGTGCGCAAATGGCCGCAGAATTTCATGCCGAGCGGAGTTCAAAAGGATTGTTTACCTTGCGCCTTCCGACACTACGCGAAGGTCAAACAAACTGTAAAATGCCCAAGTTATCTTAGGCTGTTTCCCGTCTGTGACCGATGTGTCTATTCCAGAAAACTGGAATTGCTGGTACTTGGTTTAATTTAATACACAGATTATTGACTTGTGAGTAATGATTTGGTGTGAAACTGTCTGTATCGGATTTACGACCTTCGATTATAGAATCTTGAATACAGCAATGTAATCAACGCAGCCTTCGAGTTGCCCGACCTCCGTGAACCTTTCTTTTGTTTTGTACAGCCTTTCAAACAGTGGGTCACCAGCGAAGTGATATACGACCGGCCTTATGCTCCAATTTCAAAGATTAAGTAAGATACACAAAGGATTTGAGTTCGACAGAAGCCGACAGATTTTGTTTATAATCAAGTCATAACACAACGGCTCGAGTATAAATACACAAACTGAATTGTGATAAAACAGGCTCACGGTGGTTGAAAACAAAATTCTAAGTACAATACCCAGCTGAATTCGGAGCGACCTACCGCGTTGATTTTACCACTGTCCTTTAGTTTTCCGGGCGAGACATAGGATAACGACATAGTATTTCGCCGGTAAAGAGAATTACCCAGTGGGGTATAGGCGCGTTGGCCATCCCTTGGTTTCCCGACGTTCCAACTCCCAAATGAGTATGTAAACTCAGTATTGGTTTAAATATAGACTATTACAGTGCCCCATGATCGAAAGGTCACGAAGGCATTCGCAACCGTAATCGTTTACCTGCTATATATTCACACTTTCTACCAATGGAAAATGCCTTAAAACCGCTCACAATTGTTACATACAAAACATAGTATAGCGTACATTACTTTCATAACAAGTGACACAGTTACTTACAAAAACGTTGTCAGCTCATCCACGGAGTTGGGAACTTCGTTGAGATCGAGTGAGGCGCATTCTGCGCTGTAACCAAACTCTGCGTTCCTGGTGCACCTGCAAGCTGGAACAGACCGCCACTTAAATGTCTTGTTTCTATTATTGGCAGCGGTACCGTGTATCATTCTAACAAGGATCACCGCCTACACATTTGATCTAATACTCAACGATTCAGAGCCGTGAACAGGTCCGTCTGTTTTATGGCCACCAACACATTAACGCCAAAACCTAAATTGGAATTTTCAAGTGGTCTGTTTAGTTTATCAATTTTAGTTTTATTCTGTGCACCATGTTCAATGTCACTAGTTAATCGCAAGTTATTTAGGTTTGGCGTGCAGTCTGACGTTTACGAATATGTAATTAACTTATTGTAGACGGAAATGTGTAAACTATGCGTGTTAAAAGAATGTGGTCTAGTCATATTTTCCTACTTGTTGTTCAAATCAATAAATGTAAACAAACGAAAAATCCAAGTATCGAAAACAAGTAAACCACCATGGTCCTGCGGAGAAGCAGACCAGGAAACAAATTAAGGTGAATTATAAGGATTGCCACAAATTAGTTCGGCGTGCCTACCTTGTGGACACGGAGGTGGTCTGAGGCTTTCAGGGGGTTGCGAGTCGGCCACGGCAACACCTGTCGCACCACTTGTGAAGCTGTTGACCCACGAACAAATCCCTGCGACCCAGCACAAAACTATGAGATTTGTGGTGCTCATGAGTAACTTTGTTTTCCGGTAAGAACGAAGAAAATGTGAGGAGGGCCTTCGAAACAATGCTTGTGCTATACTCTTGGTTTCTTGTTACTTTGTAGTGTCCATTCGATAAACATATATCAGTTGCTTGCCTAATTCAACAGCCTAAACATTCACACTGATACTAAGAGAGATTGTGATTTAATGCTGTGTTAAAACGTACTCTAAACTAAATGGCATATATCTATATACTTTACACCTCCCGGACAACTACCAGAACTTTTAAAATCATAATCTTTTTGTTTTTACATACTGCTGATATTTTGACGCAGGTTTGCAAGTTCTATCTTTGAATGTGCGTGTGCTCACTAACGCAGACACTTCCATCAGCCGTTCTTGCAGCCGAATGCCGTTGCAGACTGCTAGCAGTCCACGTTGTTCTTTCCAGCATCGCCGACTGTGCCCGACTGCGGGGAAAAGACGGACTGCGTCGCGGGGTCGCTTTGTTTACTTCTCGTCGTATTTTTCCTGCGCCACGCGACCGGCAGTTCGCGCGCAAATTCTCTCACTCGATTCGTCTGCCACTCAACTGTGGGATTAAGTTACGACGACCAAACTCTCACAGTAAGCGACTGGCTGCACTTTTTCGGAGATCTTCCCGTGGTGGTGCTTGTTTAGTTTATTCAATACTTTACTTTCTTTTAATTTTGAATTAAATTTAAACAATGAATATAAATTGGAATGTGAATCTGAATACAATTAGTTCAATACGCCGGACAACATATAACTATAACCGCTAAAAATTCGAAGTCACTTATCGTACTAAAACGAAGTCACTCGTCGTATTATGTCTTGACGTTATTTAAATACAAGTACTGCAGTTTAATGCACAATGGCGTAACAAAACCGATAGACTGTGACAATGGTGTCATTTAAACACCTTTGAAACAAAAGAGTTGTGCAGTCTGTCATCAATCCATTGCACGTGCTATCAGACGTATCGATTATCTAAAGTTGCATTTATCTATTTTTTTAAGAACATGTGATTAAAGAAACATGTTTCCCAGTTCACTAAAACTTTCCAAACCTCAGCCAGTGGTGTAAGAAAAAGTAATATATTTATTTTAAAAATATAACTGTTACATTGAATATGAATCTCACTCTTTGTCGACACCCTGTGTCCGTTTAATAAAAAAAACAACCTTCGTACTGGATAATGTAAGATAATGCAAAATTTATTACATCGATAAGTATTTTATGTTAATTGGGTGTTGCGTTCGACCTGATTATAGAATACACACGTTAAATAATATCAACCTGGCTAATAGAGTATAGGCGTCTAAATCGGTAAGAGCATTGGTGATCTACAGACAACTGAAAGGTTTTGGTTTAACAACCAGTCGCTTGCTACAAACGGTTTTATCCTATCCTATATAAAACGGATCTAATCCGGTGATACACATTTTACCACCAAAATCCGTTAATCAATAGTAATAATAATGGATACTCAACCTGAAACAAAAACACAAATAACCTCCTCTCATCATGTAGTGCGGCGAAATGGCGTTTCCCTAATCCGACGAAACAACATGTCTACGATAAAGCATTGTTTAATCGAAAGGCTAAAGAGCTCATTATCTTCACGCACGCCACGGCTTGGCTAATTAATCGATTTTGAAACACCTCTCATACAATAACCCTAAAACGAGTTAACCTTGCGTGTTTGCTCAGGCACTTGACTGGCACATTTACTGGAAATCGATTCGTAAACGTCTTGATTTAATAATATGCATTAAATAAATATTTTTTTCTGTTTTATTAACTACAAACCGTAACATAGACTCTTTGTCGAACTTGTTTTTTTTTTAATGCGGCTTACCCATGGTTTAAATTTTTTTACCAACATTACTTTAAATTTGTAAAAACGGGACTTGTTGATAGAAATGGGATATTTCCTACCCTTCCTCACCTGCTGTCACCGACACAACAGATGCGTTGTATTTGTGTGCGCCACATTTAGATGCCTGTGCCCGTGTTTTCGAAGCAAAATCAATATACCGATCAAAGGTTCAAGCGAACCGATAGAGGCCAATTCAGCCGTGGAGCCGAAGTCGATAAATGCTCCGATATCTGGCGGTTATAATCGCATTGCTTGTGCTTGAATGGCAACTCATAAACAACTCCCGGGCGAGGCGGGTACGGTTCACCGGATCTGCATCGTAATAAACTTTCCTAATTTAATCTTTGCCATATGCAACACCAACAGAGGTTGCGAACAATTGGTTAACGTATGTGTTCATTTCCGACTTTCCCAAAACAGGAACGCGCATAATGTGATAATGGGGTATCGGTAAGGTTTAAATTTTAGATATTTTCTATCTTAGACGACAAAAACATCGCGATTTGGCCACAGTAAACTTATATTTTTGACTTTACGCTAAAGGGTTGAGTAGAACAAATATTTACGTTCGTAAACACTTCTAAATGATATGCCAATATTTACCCCCGGTGGTGAAAAAGTTACCATCATTTACACTGACTTGCCTTTGTTGAAATGCTGCACTTCCATAGCCGAGACAATGAAGCTATTGCATTTGTAGAATGTGCATCATTTAAATTTTTAAATTGCAGCCACATCCGTTCAGTATTATACTATGACACGATACTCGCCAAACAACGCAATCGAGACACAGCCACACTAATCCATGGTGTGTTCACCATCTATTGTCAAATTACTTGTGCCCACTATTTAGTCAATCTAATATGTGCTAAAAAGGGATGAATTAACTGCGCTTTTAGTTTATTTCATTACACGCTTCCGGTTTTAAGCAATATTCATAATACGCTATTTTTGATGTGTCTTCCATAGCAAGAATACATAAAAAAATGTTGAAGGTTGCAGTCGTCTAGCGGCGGGTTACGTTTTCGTGTACCACATGCCGCATGCACACAGTTTATTTATCAGTAGGTCTATCTTTACAACGAGTCACCTTTTTGCAATATTACATGCGTTTGCAATATAACATGGACATGCGTCACAAAGAATCTGATGGGAATTTCTGATAGAAAAACCATACAAAGAGGAATTTTTATTCGTCAACACCAGAAAGAAGTGGGAATTTAAATATTATAATAAAATTCGTATTTTGTTGTGTCTTTTTATGTTTTACCAGTCAATATTATGCGACATTTTATGTGGTTCGGGATACCTAGTCCAACCCATTAAATCATTGGGCAGAGGTAACGTAATGTTACTAAGACCGTTTTTTTATATATAAAATTCTAGAAGTATGAATCGGTCGCGCCCTGGATCTCAATGGTTAAACAGGTAAAATCCTTCGTCCCAATAGTTAAACAGGTTAAACAAAAAAAGCAATATCTCCATATTAATTAATGCACTGCAAGGAGATTTCCTTATCCGCCAGGATAAATATCAATCCATTATCCAGTAGTCGAAATCAGTGCTCCGCAACCGACATTGCAGTCAAAAATGTTAAAAATAAAGTAATTACAGTGTTTGGGAGGTCTTTTGACAAGCTATATACATTTGATATTATATAAGCGAAATGTCTGATAGCCGTTATATTCAAATTTGTAAAAAAAACTAAAATCCTTTTTTTGGTAATGACTGTGTTTAAATTTTTTACTGAGGCAAGTTTTCAACCCATGATGGGCTCGTCCCATAGACCGTTTTTGTGTAGGTCGGTATATGCATGGGTCGCGCTAACCACTTGGCCACACGACCGTACGTGTTTAAAAAATATTATTATTTTCCCGCGGCACACCTAGCTTTGTCCTGCTGCATAGTAGTGTGCCTTGAAGCACTGGTCTAATTAGAGAATGGGAAACCCCCATCACCGCATGGCAAAATTTGGTAGATACTTAATTCTGTATATTGTAGCAAATTGCTAATACATAACGTTTATAAATTTAAGGATGTTGCAAGTGTAAGTCTTATGCAATACAGAGAGATATTAATAAAAACTGATTCAAGAGTGTAAAATTTTAAAGTTATTACTATAGGTATGGTTAGTAAATAGAGTTGTATGAGTATCATTGTAAAATGTTCTGAAGACCATGGTTACTACCTGTCAGGCAACATTCCAGGTAATTGGTACTGTGATGCATATATTTAAGTTCATGCAGTGTGCAAATTTCTTTACGGGTGAAAACCAGCCATTTAACTTAATTTGTCGGTTTTGGTGTTAGTTATTAAGATACAGAAATGGATAAAGATGTAGACAAACGATTTGAATCGGTTCTGAGAGACCACCGTTTTAGATCAATTAAACATAAGCAGAAGAAAGTTCAAATTGATGGAAGGTTTCAGTCTATGTTCACTGACAAAAGATTTAAGGTAAGTCTTTCGTATTCGATGACATATGTAGTACTTTTCCTAAAATACACATTATTGCCTACACATTTGACCGTTTTAATCAAAGTGTTCACAACTTTTGGCATCCACCATTGATCGTTTATATTCACCCCAATTTTTTTAAAGATATGATATCAGACAAATAGTTTTCATTATAAGTTAATAGTTACAAATCTTTTCCATGCAGTTACAATATGATACTGATAAACGTGGAAAGCCAGTACATCAAACCTCGTCAGAAAATTTAAAGAAATATTATCGACTTTCTTTCGAAGAAAAAAAGCGATTAAAAGCTGAAAGAGCGAAAAAACTCAACAGTAAGTCAATGGTCCTTTATCCGCTAAATTGTGTACAGTATTGGATTTTGGTCAATACAGTGTCTATTTTATTGTTAAAATGTTGTTAACAGAATTTTGTGAAAAAATGAGAACACAAATTAATTTTACCCAAAAATCAACTTGGGCCCTTTTTTTTAAAAAAACATTTTGCTCACCAGAATTTTCAATAGTGTATACTGTATAAGATGCAGCTATTATTGTCAGAATATTACCCAGTAGTGCATATAATCAAGGTGTCATTCTGCTTACTTTCAGGTTTAAAAGAAAAAGATTCAAATGTACTAAAAGAAATAGATGAAACAGAAAACTTGAAAACTGAAGCAGAGGATGATGATAAGGCGACTGATAATGAGTAATTATAGCTTTGTATTCTAAATTACACTTTCTTAACTATTTAACTATGGGTGTTAAGTTATAGCTACCAGGGTTGCAGAAATAGTTCAGGATCCTATTTTTTATAGGAGGATGTAGGAAAAGAAGGAATAAATTCATGTTCATCCCCGTGGATGAGAAAACGATTGGGGCGTGAACATACGACAATCGTCAAGATTACCTTGCACCCGCTGTCCGGTTACCGGAGCTATTACAATGTGTTGTGTATGATTCACACGTTCCTTCAATTTTGTGGAGCCCATCATTCTTTTTGGTTCAGTAGCTAGTAGGGATGCACAATATAGGATACTTGGGTATTTTGGAATATTCTAGAATGATATATTTCGAATCTAGAATTTGAATCCTATTCTAGAATGTTTTACTGTTTATTTAAATTTGCTACGATGTACAAATATTTTCCCATTTAAAAAAGTAAATACTGGGCAGTATATGAATATTAATTAAGTGTAGAGAACTAGGAATATGTCTTTGTACAGTGTTGAGAAAAATTAAGGACTTACTACTCAATCAACATTCCCCCATAACTTAAGTTTTCAATAAAAAATATATTAAATTAATTACTATAAATTTAACAAAAATAATACCTAAATATTTTAGATTTTATTTTTTGTTCCAATTAAAAACATAGTTGATGATGTAAAATAAATATTTCCAAAAATAAGCCTGTCTAGTCTTTAAATAACTTTCCAATAATTGCGTCATATTTAAAGGTGCAATAAACCACATGATTAGCGCGGGGAAAGTGACCTATTTACTTTGTGTGTGCGCGCGCTTTAAGCGTGTCGTATGGGACTCAAAAGATAACTAATCGTGCTTATCGATTGTCGCACTGATGCTGAGACGTTGCGCTAATGTTTGCATAATTGAAGGAACGGTTTTTGTTGAGCGATGAATCGCAACCACGATTTTACGTTTTTAATTTCGAATCCTAACTATTCTTATTAAATTGCTTATAAAGATTCGAATCCCTAGAGATTCGAAATTCTATATTGTGCATCACTAGTAGCTAGTGACCAGTTTCAATCCAGCAACCTTTCAGCTAAAAGACGAAGCACTAACCCACCACGCTAACCTGTCGGATATACTGAAATGCCATAAAAATAACAGTATGGTCTCATACATTCCTTAAAATTTAATAAATAACCACCAGTTGCATTGCTATGTTTTTATTATAGATAACTTATTATAGACAATAAATACGAAGCTTGACTAATCAAATAATTAGACAGCATTTTATGAAAGTACCAGAAAGTAATTTTCTTAAGAGTTAATTTACCAGGGCTAATTATTCTAAAGGTCACAACATGATAGCATTGTTAAAAAAGTGATTGTGGTGGCAGTGTTACACAAACACTTAAAACTTGTTCAAGTAAAAATGTTAATGTATGATTTTTACAAGAAAACCCCTTTTTGAGGGTGTTATTTGTTTGAACAATGTTGATGAAATGACATTGCTATTAGAATTACGATTTTTCTTCCAACACTAAATGATAACTTTAATGATATAAACCAATTTTTACATTTAATCTTTTATTTAAAATCTCAATGCAATCTGATAGATCGAGCAGCGAATACGAGTCCTCTTCTGATGAGGATGAGGAAGAAGCTGCTCCTGATCTTGCCCGCGGGGAGGGAGGAGTGGAGACGAGCTCAGATGAAGATGAAGACGAATATTACAAAGAGGAAAACAATCTTCCTGATCAGCATTGGAACGAGTTGGATGCAGATGCGGAGAGAACAGAGGATGTCAGCTCAAGACTGGCTCTCTGTAACATGGACTGGGATCGAATCAGGTAAGCGGGAATATTGTCCTATAAAGATCCATCTTTCTTTATTTACCATCAAAAATTGTGTTGTTTGAGACTTGTTAAACGACATAGTTTATAAATTCATTTCAGCAGTCTAATAATTATTCAAAGTAGTTTATGTACCGTTTTTCACTATTACCCGCCTAAAAAGTCTTCAATTTACTATAACACTAAAACTCCTGTCTTAAAATAAGAACTTCAAACTAAATTAAAAAAGGATTTTTTCAATATTCTTTACCTAATTTGTGTTGTTTACCAGGGCATTGGATCTGTTCATGTTGTTCGATTCTTTTAAACCTGTGAGTGGTAGTATCAAGTCCGTGTCGATTTATCCTTCGGAATTCGGGATCAAACGATTGGCCGAAGAAGACCTGAAAGGACCAGCGGAGCTTCGAAAAGAAAACTCTGATGAAGAAGAAATTTCTCCCGACGTGGACTCCAAAGAAGGAAGCAAATTTCAACGAGAGAAATTGAGACAATACCAAATAAACCGGCTCAAGTATTACTACGCAGTCATTGAATGTGACTCTTCACAGACTGCAGATGCGATATACCAAGTTGGTCCTTCTTACTATAACAATATGTATTAACTAGTAAATGATATATGTAAATTAAGCTATCTGTTTAAGATATATATATATATTAGTATATATGTTATGAGCAAAAAGAATATATTTTTCTGTAGAGTCAATACAGTATGTTGTATTTTACAACATTTTGAAGGACATCGGTACTTAGGCCAGTTTCATACTCTGGCGAGTAGGTGTTTGAGTTAAAATACTGACTTTATGCTTGTGAGTCAGTCAAAATACTAACTCTACGCTTGTGAGTCAGATTAAAAGAAACAAATCAACATGCGATGCTAGAATGTGGACCTTCCGTTACAATTTTTTTTTTCTATACTTCAAGAAAAAATAATAGGTCAGCCTACATCACTATTAGACCTATTGTAAAGATTTTTCCATATATTATTCAACATAGGACTGTGATGGCATCGAGTATGAGGCAAGTTCTACAAAAATGGATCTTAGGTTTATCCCAGATGGCACCACATTCGATGATCACCCAGCAAAGGATGTTGCGAACTGTCTCCCTGATAAAGATCTTTACAAACCAACTGACTTTATAACGAAAGCGCTTCATCAAGCAAAGGTAAACCTGAAGTACTGTACATTTTAATAGACAATAAACTAAATAGTTAAAAATAAAGCAGGCTGGTTTATCAAATTATTAATAATATTTTACTTGATAGTTGTGACATTGTGTCACTTTTATGTTGGGAAAACAAAGCTGTTATAAAACTGGAATTTTTAATTTCCTTATGGCTACCAGTGGCCTGAGCTATTACAGTATGTTAAAAATGTCAATACACTTTTTAAATTAACCTTTCAATACAACATCTTTAAATGTTTTTCCTAAGGGTACAACGAACTAGCTAGTAGCTGGTTTTTATTCGTCCGACCATTGGTCACATATAACCTAACTGGCTATAACTTACCATTACGAAACCTTGTAAATGAGCATGATAATCTCCTGAATATAAGCATGATAATAACAGTAACTGCTAAAGAAAACCCACAGATCCAAATTTATGTGCAAAACAGTGACTGAAAATGTTTTTTCCATATTAAAGTCAAAGTTAAAAAGAGATTTGTAAGTGACTTGTTGAGTTATTCTGTGTATATTTAGAAAAAAATGTTATTTTTTCCATTTAAATATGGCCAATGTCCAACATATTTATCATATCAGGTTGATCTGACGTGGGACGAGACAGACCACAGACGACTTGCGATGACGATGCGAAAATTTAACGAGGATGAAATCGCTAACATGGATGTACAAGACTTTCTAGCGTCATCTAGTGGATCAGAATCCGAGGAGGTGTCCGAGGACGTAAAAAAACCAAAGCATTTCGGTAACCGTTGCATTAAATCCCTGCAATACAGAAATCAATTTACAACTATTTGCAACTATCAAAGAATTTTTTTTCATAAACATTTGACCACAAGAATAATATGAAAAATATGCCTTTCCCAAGTTTAATAGTGTTAAGTAGCATTGTGCATTTCTTATTACTGAAACTTTTAACGTAGTAAAGCGAAACTGTACTTATTTATCATATAGTAAAAAATAACATATTTTGGTGAAGAGTGGCTTTTACAAAATTCATGTTTTTAATCAATTTTCAGGCATTTCATCAAGAACCACTGACGAGGATCAGATCATGAGATACAGAAGTTTGCTCCTGGATAACGATGATGCGGGGGATAAAAAAGATGACGTCGATATGGAGATTACGTGGGAACCAGATCTACTATCAAAAGATGAGGTAAGTTTCAACATTTTCGAACTTTACTATGACAACAACATTTGTTTAGTGTAAACGCATACTGAGAGATAGTTAACATAGTTTAGTTAATTTCGTTTTAGCTTCTTTAAAAAAACTATAAACCATAGACGACGGTTTAATATGTAATGAAGGAAATACCATAGTATTTGCTTGCCCAGATGCGTTTATGTCTGTGTAAATATAAATATTAAAATCTAAATTACTACAGACTACATTTTTAAATACATATCTTTATTTTTAATAATGTGAGTTGTACCATTTTGACTTTTTTTTTAATTTCAGGTTTTATCGATTGTTATGTAGGATATGTCTTGTTTAATCTTCAGAGTAGAAAAACGCAGGTTAACCCATCATTATATTATATTGTGTCCATTATCCGGTTACCTGAGCTATTTTTACTGTTTTACTTCAACTTATTAAGTTAGTGGTTTCCGTGCCTTGCCATTGGATACAAAAGGCTCTACTGCCTAGTTCTGATCAAATCCCTTTCAGCAGTCTGTCAGCTCTCTATCTGACCGAGCTAACCACTTTTGACCACCATGTGTTTTTAGATTAAAGAAGACACATTGGAGGAGGAAGAACCTTCCACTGGCGTTAATTCAGATCTAGATGAACCGAAAAGCAAAAAATCGAAGAAAACATCAAAGAAACGAAAAGGAGAAAACACGGAGGAGGACCTTAAGAAGAAAGCCGAACTCGAGATGCTGATGATGGATGAAGAAGATCTGAGAAAGCATTTCAACATGGACGATATTGAGAAGCAGGAGAAGAGGTCGACCAAAGCAAGGAAACGGAAGAATGAGAATAAAGATGATAGTTTTAAAATTGATGTCAAAGATTCAAGGTATGTGGGCCTACCTTATTATTAGTAGTAGAAGGTCAAACATTTTTAGACCAACATAACAGTAAAAGATAATTTTTTGGGGTATTAATAATTTTAGATTCACTATCAATCTATGCTTAATTAATCTAACCATGTAGAAAAAGAAAACTGTTTGATATTTAAGCAAAAATTTACTAGGTTGGGAGTAGCAGAAATAAGAACATCTGCAGTGTTGTCATATCTCGAAATTAAAACATATTAACATGGAAACTCATTATCGATCATATTTCTTTCAGGTTTTCGGCCGTGTTTACTGCACCAGAATTTGCTCTCGACCCGAACAATCCATCATTCCGCAAAACAAAGGCAATGAAGGAATTACTGCAAGAACGTCAAACCCAAATCCAAGAAGAGTCTGATAAACCTGTATTGGAGAAACGCAACGCAGAAGTTACAGAGACTGATTCTAAACCTAAAGATAGCAGCTCTCTGTCCAACCTTGTCAATTCAATTAAAGCAAAAACTAAAAATCAATTTGCCAAGAAACGGAAGGGCACTTTATTAAACAAAGTCACAAACAATTGATGAAATTTTGTCAACTGCAATATTTTTATTAGTGCAACAATAGAAACAGAAATGCAAAATAAATTTGGTTGAATGTTACTTTTGATGTGGACGACTGATATTGTTAGGTCAGTGGTGTTTAATTGAATTACATACCTGGAGTATGCTTCTAATTAATGTTTTTTTTGTGGTTCGGTCCATGGGTGTCATCTCTCGGATAGTGTTTTATTATTCCGGTTGTTTGTTTTTACGTGTTTCAGCAACTGCACTAAAGATGCAGGGGTCACGCCTTGAACTCTAGAAGCAGCGGCGATATTTCCCGGTCTTGCTTTCGCCAGTTTTTCCCGGATTTCTAACTTAATACCGGACATTGTTGCATAATCAACATTATCGGGTATTACCAACCCTTCTTCCTTCCGCACAAGGTTAATATTTTTCTTCTCGATCGGCAAAATAGCGGAGTAAAGTGCAGAAGCCATTATTCTATTTCTCAACCACACATTGTCTTTTACACAGCAAGTTTCGGGGAACATGGACAGGATCAAGTCTATTTGTTTCGAGTCTCGTACATCTGCAAGAAAGTGGAAGGCAGTTGTACTTTGCGACGACAACACAGACTTCCCATCCACCATTTCAACCCATTTATTTTTCGGTTTCTGAACCGATTTTAGAACCTGAACTGCCTGGTTTAAAATGTTGATTCTTTCTGTAGTGTTCTTCATACGTAATTCATTAACACAACCTCCTTGGATGTATCCCTTTTCAGTGAGACGCTCATCCGCAGTGTCAGGTCTCAATGTCATCCTGAACTCCGTCCTACTGGTGAACATTCTATATGGCTCATTTGTGCCCATAGTTGTCAAATCGTCAATCAAAACCCCAATATATCCTTCGCTTCTAGTCACAATAAATGGTGCCAAGCATTTTGCTTTGCGAGCTGCATTCACGCCGGCAATCAAACCCTGGGCAGCCGCTTCTTCGTAACCAGTGGTGCCATTGATTTGTCCAGCAAAATACAAGCCTTTTACTTTGTAGGTCTCCAGAGTACTGGCTACTTGTCGAGGGTCCATAAAATCGTATTCGACACCATAACCTGGTCTGGTTATTAACGCATTTTCAAGCCCATGTACCATCCGCACTGCTTCTGTTTGATGTTCTTCTGGCATTGTGCAGCTGAACCCCTGCGAAAAAAATGTACAATCTTGTGTGGGCCGCATGCACTAGTCACAATGAGAATATTAAGCATTAGGCTATAAAATTTATATTCGTACATCAATTAGAATAATCCTGTTTTCCTTCCTCTTTCCCACCATCAAGTTAAAACAGCTATTGCAGTATATGGCAAATGATTGAGACGTTTCTGTTATTTTGGTTTAACCCAATAAATAACTGGGTTTAGACAATGTCTGCTTGTGCCTTGCTCAACAAGACAACCAATTAAGCCAGTGGTAAGTTTAGATCGAACCACCATTTGATTTAAACCTAACACTCTAACCGACTGATACATAAATTGATAAAATAATAGCACAAAGTACACGCCAACAGTTTTCTGGTGTGGTGATAGGCTAATGTTCATAAATCTTCCATTTTGCTACACGAAATTTTAAAATTGACATCATCAAATGATGTAGGGTTAGTTGAAACTGTGTTTGGTGCCTTAGAAATAAAGCAAAACTGCATTAGTCACAAATAGTATGAAGGGTCCATTGTATACCTGTAGATAAATGACATTAGAATTGAGACCTTCAGGTTCCAGCCAACACATGTGAGATTTCTCTTTAAACTTTAACACCTTCGATTCAATAGATGGACAATACCTTGGTCCATTTACCTCTTCAATAACATGTCTGTTCATTGACAGGGTGTCTAGAATAGGTTGATATTAATAAATATAATAACTAACAATATATTATATTTTCTATATATATTTCTGGTTTGTGGTAATCTGCTTTTCAAACAATAAAAACGCACTGAAACCTTAAAAAATGCTATAAAATACTGCAACCTTAAAAAATCCATAACCTGTATGATTACAACTGTTAAACGTATTCAAACACCACAAGTGAAGATGCCTTGTTTTTAGCATAATATATGTAGATGTATAAAACGGTAAAGGAAGGACGTGATAACTAGTACAATAACTTGAATTTGACATTTCTAAAAAGTGTCAAGAAAAAAATCCATCTCACCTATTTTTTATAGATTTCTTTTAAATAATTGACAACATACTATGAAAGTAATATTAACTGCCCTTACATACTTTTAGACTCACCAAGTATACATTTCTCAAGTTCAGGTTTCGAATGAGTAGTGTAGCAGGTCAATTGATCCTCTGGCTTAATCCAAACTTTCTCGTTTTCAAATGAAAATGGATGTGGTGGCATGTCACCTCCATATGGTACCATGCCTGAAAAACTGAGCAATGCTAGATTTAGTTGAGCAGGTCTGAACTATAAAATCTGTTGTGTAATTTCTACAAGACTTACATTGTCCGGCCGGTTTTCCCATTCACAGGGATAAACATGAATACCATATACTATCCTCCTAAATGTTGAATATAACAAAAACATAATTATTTTGAAATTTATTATTTTGTTTCTATATTTTTGTTTTACATCTTGAAGGGATGGCCTGGGTTGGATTTGGACTTCATGCCTAAAAAGGTTTAGAAATGACGGTTTGACTCTAGACTACTAAACTACTCATTTGTGTTTTTGTTCATAAATTGCCTGTTTCATTTTCTACCCATAAGCAGAAACATCTAATATGTACTAAAGGTTCTACGTTGGTATAGTATAAGTAAGTAAAATTATAAACTTACTTCACACTGTCCTTTGCAATTCTTGGTGGTGTTCCAGTTTTCAGTCTTCCCATTGTAAATCCAAGCTCTTCAATAGTTTGGGCCAGTCCTACTGCTGGAGCATCACCGATTCTACCAGCGGCTTTGACATCCATCCCAATATTTATTTGTGCACGCAGAAATGTCCCAGCGGTCAAAACAACACAACTTGCATGGAGTTTTGTGCCGTTCGATAATATTACACCAGTGCATCTAAATTAATTGATTATTTTTATTTACTGAAAAGGAAGGCTCTACTTGAAACAAGTAATTGCAACTACCATTAGCCCAATGTTCAGTTGCTACAGCTACCAAGACCAGAGTGTTTATTTTAATGTTTTCACTTTATTTAGTAACGCTAAGACCTGATTTAAAATTAAAAATTGAAATAGATTTATGAACACTTTGTAGTAATGGTAAAGTAAGTGGTTAAGTGTAATTTAAAACCACTTCTGTTTAAGAGGGGTGTTAGATCTTGATGTCTCTATATTATATGACTGGTTGGTTAGGTTATTGAGAATTGGACCCAGTCTGTATCTGTGTCCCTGGACAAGGTATGCATGTATTTTACATGAACCAGTTGTTTAATCTGTACAAAATTAATGTACCTTTCTACAAAATTATCCACATCAGTTGTGATAACCTGTCTATGGGCATGTATTCTAATTGAATACAACTCAACATACTTGCACTTTGTCTCATTTGACAGTTTCTCATCCTGATTTAAATTTTCAGTAATCAAATCTTCTACAGATCCTTCCATTACCTCTAGATTGGCTGTTTTGTGCATCTCATTCTGCATTTTTTGCCTACAAGTAGTTAATAGTTGGTTTTATCTGGGCGAATAAATTAGTGGGTTGGTGCATCACCTTTTAATTGGATCATTGTGGGATCAAAACTGGTCACAAGCTAGTCCATTGTGTCGTAGGGCAAGGCACTTGGCAGATATTGTCTGAACTCGGTGAACTATTGGATAGTACTGGTACTAAAACTAAAATAACTTATTATTATATACAGCCTGAGTTCCAAAAAACTAAAATAACCAGGCAGTGGACATAAAATAAAACGATATATTTTGCGTTTTCCAAATTCTTGGGAATAAAACAAAAATATCCTATCTTATATTATTCATATCATTTCACCTATATAAATCACGATCGATCTGAGCTCTTGGTCCCCAAACCGCTGGTCCTTTTTTTCGATTCAGCATTCTGTATTGTATGCCAGATTCATCACATAGTCTACCACATATACCATCTAATGCGTCAATCTCTCTTATCAGATGACCTTTGCCGATGCCACCAAACGATGGGTTGCATGACATTTCACCTGATAAAACATTGAACTAAGAAACTTTTAAATATACACAACATAAAGAAGTATGGTTTAGTGAAGAGACCATTTACAAAGGTAACATATACCATTATTGGTCCTTTCCTATCCACATGAATAAACATAAATAAATTAGATCCTACACGTTTTACTGGCAATTAAAAAGTTCTGTCATGATGTAAATGGTGAACGCTGGCAGTTGCAAATAATCTAATACTTCCTTTTAAAAAAAATGTTTTCTTTCGTTACATTGTTACTTTTGCAGCGTGAGATTTTTACAGGGCTATTCTTATTATAATGTATTTTTGCAAATCTTCTTGGTTGAGTAATGGTATTGGTTGTGGGTAAGAATCTTCACAGGAAGACCAAAAGATACCAAAAGCAATCATTTATTAATGTCATACAGAATTTAACACTATACATATAGCCTACCTATGGTTGACAATTTATGTGTCAGCAAAAGTGTTTTAGCACCAACTCTAGCTGATGCTGCTGCCGCTTCACAGCCAGCATGCCCTCCACCCACCACAATGACTTCATAAGGCTCCACTTGTAATCTACTGCTATTGTGCACTGCCCTTATCATGCGATCTGCACACAAAGTTCTCATAGTGCAGTTTTGAAGAAGACTTTTGAGTTTTACTTTCCAACATATTGTTTTGATTGTCTGGAAGATATTAAATCATAACCAGGAGCTATAAAAACAAATGGGTTAAATGTGCTAACGATTGAAATGTTATTCAAGTAAGAGTCAATAAAAAATAAAACATACCAGCATGATTGTATTTTTTGTTAAAGTAAACTTGAGTTTTCCGTTTTGTTCTTCCGTTTTCTATTTTCTATTTCGTGCTCCTTGTTTGGCAGGCATGGCGAAGGTGAACACTTTTTAACTGTCAGTTACGGGGAAACACCTATTTCTTTACCGTGACGCAATAATAATTCCCCTTTGCGACAATCGTGGTTATTTTTTCGTAATTAAATTACACCATGCGAAATTTATAGGATGTGCTTGGCAAACAACTACCTGGGTATTTTTTTAAGGGAACCACCCAACAAACGGAAAACGATTTGTAGTATATAATACCGCAGCAAAATTATAGTTTTATTATTATTGCACGCGTGCAGTGACCCGAATCATTTGCAAAACAAGAATTAAGTTTCGTTTGCGGGATATGATCGCCGATCGGCGTTTGGTGCAGACTATATAACTTACCGGTAGTTTAGTCTGTGACTCGTAAGATTAGTTTTTACGATTAACTGGCGACGGGAAGTCGGCATAAACTATTAATTTGGACCATTCTTCAAATCAAATAGCCTTGTAGAAGTAATATAGTAAGACGTGTAAGATTATTTAGGTATTTAGCAGAAACAAGTCTTCGTTTTTGTAAGCCAACGTCCTGATACGTATAAATTTGGCTTCGTTAGATTGGACGGGGATACTGATGTTTTCTCCACCGTGGTGAAAACATGTAGTTCTTTGGGTAATACGACATTGGCATTCATAAGAATACACAGTCGAGTTGCTATGACTTCAATATTGTTAGACATATTTGAATGTACTAGACCGAGAAAAGGTGTAAGTGATTTGTCCAAAGACAGAACCAAATAAAACAACAGGAGAGAAAGTAAAGATGGGAACTAGACTCTATAATGAAGATCAAGGGGTTGGTACGGCTGGGGTTAAATTAGGGTTATTTCTGTATAGAAGGTTATTGATTTGGGCAGGGTTAGAAATATTGACCCTATTTTGGGGGGTATTTTCCCACTTTTTATTGTCCTTTCAGTATTGCCCACAACTGCACAAAATAGTAGCCTTAATCGGTCCAATGAAAAAGATCATGTGGACAAACTTGATATTGATGCTTGCAACACCACCACGTTAGTTTTTTAGGTGCCTGTACATGTAACTATATATGCTAGTTCAGATGACAGTAACTATATTGTGCCATTAAACTACATGGCATATGCAGTTCTTATGCTTGTTATAGCCAGTTTTACTAACATTTAGTTTGATTATTTTTTGAATTCTGCAAGCCTGTATGGAATAAAAATTAAATCATCATCAATCAGCATTTGATCATTCAGTAATGGTGGTATGTATGGTCTATCTAAGCATAATAAATAGTGCACACAATTTTTTTCGTTTTCTACATTGCACTTTAACCTTTCTTGCAGATGGTGTAGTAAATATAAATTAATTTTAGATATAATATACTGGTACAGATTCGTATTGAGTTATTTGTGGATTCGCAATCATATTGGAGCAGCAATTCTAATGGCAGCTGTGTCATCTGAAAACGTGGTACTTTCTGTGACTGATGGTAAATTAGTTTTATTTGTTTGTTGTGGCATTTTTGAGAGTGATTTCTTGACTTTTCCTTTGCAGCAAATCTAACGGGGCATGTGGAAAAAGTTGGCTTGGACAGTTTTGAGCTTTTGAAAGTACTAGGAACTGGAGGTATGTTGTCACTTATACCATTTTATAATATTATTTTGAGATTATGTAGAATAATTGTTTGTATTTAAGTTAATATATTGTTTTTTAATTAGGTTGTCCAGCTGGATAAGTAATAGCCCTGATTGAGATCATGATGAGCTATGGCAGAATCAAAACTAGCCATTCAGTTATGTGTCTGCACAATGCACTTATCAGGCATTTATAAAATCCAGTGTATAATGATTTTAACAAAAAATAAACACGACTGTCAGCAAGAGCCATGATGTAGGCTGATAATTACCATTGTTATAATGCGGCAATATTGATACTTTTCGTTGTTTCACATACAGAGATAAACACAAGTAATCGATCCTGATTAGTATTGATGCATAAATGGTTTTCTCGTTTACAGCATATGGTAAAGTGTTTTTGGTCAGAAAAGCTTGTGGTCATGATATGGGGAAACTATATGCTATGAAGGTTCTGAAAAAAGCCTCTATTGTAACAAAACAAAAAACAACCGAGCACACAATGACAGAAAGACAGGTCAGTTGCTCATTCGCTTTTGATTGTAATAATTATATTCTCTATAATAGTTATTAACTGCTTTAAAAACCCATAACAAGAACAATACCAATACCATACAGTAAAAATGATCTGTATCATGTATTAGCAAAAAATATATAGCCTGAAAATGATTTTGTAAAAATATCTTGATGCTGTGTTATTAATCATTTTGTGTGTTATTTACTGCAAAGCTAAAAACACTTTTTTTGTTTTGATCAGGTTTTGGAGGCTGTAAGGCAATCACCATTCCTAGTTACACTTCATTATGCATTTCAAACCAATTCAAGATTACATCTTATCCTGGGTGCGTTAAAATTATATTTGTACTTAAGAAAGATTTGTGTAGAATATTGACCTAATCAGTACATGTAATATGTACATGCTGATAATCATTAAAGTAAATGGACGTGGTGTAGTTTCATTATATAATCCCTTGTTTACTGACGTACCGTTACTTTGGGAAAAGCCTTTTACATTATTAACATGTGAAACAATTTATTTTGTTTTGTATAACAATACATAATGTAGTGATATAAAGTTTTATATTCAAATTTTATCATTTTGATCATTTAATCTACGGTATGTTGTGTCATTATAAAGTATCTCATGATACGGTATGCTAATAACATAAAACTAATATCATGTTCTAATAAGAAATACAACAGCATTGACAGTAGTGAGAAAATCTAGCTACCGGTACTATTTGTTATTGGTTATGTGTTTTCTTTCTTATAACAAGGATGTTATCTTCCTTATTAGAGTAATTCCTGACCCGTAAGCAAGTATGATTCATGTCACATTTTGTTGTTTTTTTATGAAAGAATAATAAGAAAGTGAATGCAAAAAAATCCATTTGAATTGCGAAATGCTTTGTTTATTAAAATTATATTTGTAGTATAACATTTTTTTAATTATATGATATTATTTTAGATATCCTGTAACATTTTATCAATTGACGATTTTTCCTGTTTTTTCTCAGATTATGTAAAGTGTGTAAAAAATTTGCACATTAATCGGTTTATTATTTTTTTCTTGATTTTAACACAGATTATGTCAACGGAGGGGAAATGTTTACGCATTTGAATATCAGGGAAAAGTTTACTGAAGCGGAAGTTCAGCTTTTTAGTGCTGAGATTCTTCTAGCCTTGGAGCATTTGCATAAAGTAAGAAATAAGCAAATATGGCTTGCTCTATATCCACCCAAATGGTTGGTCTTACGAAATTAAATTTAAGTAAAAGACCATAAATCATTTCCAGATATCTTGTAAAAAGTGCACCGTACCTGTTTTCCATATCGTATCTGTTATTTAATTGTAAACTATCGAAAAATGTTTATTACTATTTACTGTTGTAAAAACATTAATATTATATAATAAAATATAGATGCTTAGTTATTTAAATAGAGTTCCAAACTTTAAAGTGTTTGTTTTAATACTAAAACAATACATTACATTATTTACATATTTAACTTTTTATTCATTTTGTAGAAATATAAATACTCTACCAAATTTGATGGATTGATGTTGGGATGGTTTAAAATCCCTACTCTTAGAAGTTGAATTTTTATCAGTAAACGTGATTTTAATCTAAAGTATAGTATTAATAATAGGGCTGCGAATTAACGGTTAATTTAAAAAACGGTTAACTGATGTAAAAATAATCGGTTAACCGTTAACCGATTTTCTTTAAACTACCATCAAATCGACACCGTTTTTGACAAAAAATAGTTCAGGCAGCCGTAAAGGGCAGCAAAAAAATAACGCGCGTGATCGGTCTTATTTATGTGTTACTTTATAGTTTTTAAACGTCACCTTAAGACACATAGTATAACTTTAGTTTTAATGCGTAATATTGAGTTAAAAATCAAACAATCAGCGTCTGAATGGTTGCTTATATTACGTTGACAATTAAACAATCGACGTGTGAATGGTGCGTATATTACGTTGACAATCAAACAATCGACGTGTGAATGGTTGCTTATATTACGTAATAATGAAACAATCAACGTGTGAATGGAGTTATGTATATTTGAAGATTATTAAAACACAATTACGCCAATTAAATGTGGGCGGTAACGTTAAAAAACGGTTAAACGGTTAAAATTTAACATGACGGTTAACCATAAAAACGGTTAACCGTGGTTAACCTTTAAGTTTTCGCAGCCCTAATTAATAAATATCTAATGTAACATGTAACTTGTCATAAACACTTAATGGTATAGAATAAATAATTAGTTAACCAATTTTACAAACATTTAAAACCATTGATTTATCTAAATAGTAATTTCACCTATTTAAACAGCATATTTTTTAACACTTTGTTCTTTAATATCCAACTGTATTTAGCTTGGGATCGTGTACCGCGACATAAAATTGGAAAATATTTTGCTGGATTCTGATGGACATGTGGTTTTAACTGACTTTGGTCTGAGCAAGGAATTTATAAACGAAGTGAGTAATGAAGATGAATTGTGCAAAATGATTACGTGCTGTGGTTTATCTGGCATAGACTTAAAATAAAACCGTTGTTTTTTTATGAGCAACAGTGAATGTGCAATGTATGTTTCTCCTTTAAATGCCCGCAACAATAACAATCTATACAATGTAAAAGCTATTAATCAAAATGGTTATTTACTAGTTTAGCAAGATCAGTTTGTAAAATCTATTTACTAAAACTTCTCCATACGAGTATTTTACATTGGCTGGGTTTAAATTTAAAGCTCTTTTAACATCATTTTATCTTACTCTTATTACATGGTTGTTTATTTCTAAACAGGGTGATAGAGCCTACTCATTTTGTGGCACCATTGAATACATGGCTCCTGAAGTTATCAAAAGTAACGGGGCCGGACACGATTTTGCCGTTGACTTTTGGAGCCTTGGTGTGCTGATGTACGAACTAATGACCGGGGCATCTCCGTTTACAGTGGAAGGAGAAAAAAACAGTCAATCTGAAGTTTCCAGGTAGGTTTCTTAATCATCAAGTCTTTCTGTAGTCAGAAACATGTCCTTTTAAGTCTGTGGAAATTTATCTTGCAAGCATTCTGTTAAGGTGCTATATATGATATATCTTGACACTTATTATTGCAGTTTGGTGTAAATTGATAGCTATTTATAGTTTATGTCGCGCATGTACACCTGTGGGTTTATCTGATGTGTTTAACTGTCGTTTAAGTGAAATTTTCAGTTTACCATTGAGTGTTGCTGGGCTAGAATCGAGAATTTTTTTTAATTATTTAACTGATAAGTTAAAAATAAAATTATTACAAACTTTGTGCTTTAGTTCTAAAACCAACCATTTATAAACATAATTTGTACCAGTATGGAAGCTTCTTTGAAGTATTGTCTAGTTTAAACAGTTTTGATGATAATGTCTAGTGTCAACAATATAGATTTCAATTTTATTGATTTTGTTGAGTTCAGCGAAGTGTTATGTTTATGGCCAATTCCATTGTATTTTACGTTATATTCTATATTAAATCATGGTATGGTAGTCTAGGGTGCAGAATAATTTTGCAATTAAATTTTACTTTGTGCTGGTTTATTACCCATGTAGACCATGAAGTATATAGCGACTAAAGACTATGGGACACTAGACCTACCATGTATGCCTTTGTTTAAGTTTTGATATTGCCCCCAAATAACCTAAGAAATACAAGTAAGTTCAAAACATACAGTTGGATCATTTTTTCCTGGTTATAATTGAATTACATAGTTAATACCTTTTTACCATTGGTCATCTTTTTATTTACAATATGGCAATTAAAACACCACACTTCTACAGTAGAGTTAACCTTGTAGCTATTACAGTTGGGTAGGATGGCAAAAATGTATTGTGCAGCTCATTAGGAGTGTCTGTACAGCAGTTTGCACAATAATACAGAAGACAGTCAATAAGTTTTCTTACCAAACTGGCTGAATAACACAGGGTATACAAGCATAGCTGTTAACAAATCATGGTAAAATGTGGGTGTTTTTATGGATTAAATAATTACAGGTTTATGGGTTTTAAAGTCGATTAAGCTAAATTTTAGTTTGTAAATAGCATCCCTACCGTTATGTCTACTTACGCAAGTAACCCCTAATATCCTAATAAAATAAAACTGATTTCAAATTCTATTAAAGGTTAAGCCCTCACTTACGTAATTGATTTTTTTTATTGCAGACGGATATTATATAAACACCCCCCAGTACCAAAAAAGTTATCCCCGCCAGCACTTGATATTATATTGAAACTGCTTGACAAGAACCCTCAAACACGTTTGGGTTGTGGAAACAGAGGCATAAATGATATAAAAGATCATTCTTTTTATAAGGTATGCATTATTCTACTTGTTTATGCTTTGTATTTCTGAATGGGTAAAAATCACCTTTAAATTGTGCTTGTATATAAACAGGGCAATGCATTTTTCTTTCTTTATGTGCTTGATTGTTGTGGTTTAAATTTAAACTTTAATTAGCAATCATATAAAGATTTGCAATGAAAAAGGGGATAGTCATTTAATTTTAAGTAGCCCTTTCGCAAAAGGCTGGTAAATATACCTTTTTTATTTAGAAAGCTAAACCATTTTCTAAAATATTGTTTAAGTTTAAACATATGTTTTTCGTTAATAGCCAATCATATTAGTTTCACAATGCTAAATATTTTTAGGTGTGTATTCCATAAGTGCTTTAAAATGCTTTCTGAATTTAGCTTTTATATTATTCTAAAACTATTATATATTTTTAAATGTTTAAGATTAGTATTATGTTTTTTAAAATTTATTAAAGTTACTCTACAATAATTTGCCACAAGGTTGGGCATGCCTTATTAAACCATTTATCTTTGATCAATTATCATACTTAATAAGATACAAAACCAAATAACACTCCCTAATTTGGTACCGCTAAAAGTTACCATCAGACTAATTAATGTTAAATATTTTCCTCTAAATTCATATTTATCATGTTTACTGACATGTGTCATTATACCATAAGTACTGTACTTCAAACCAGGGTGTAATTTGTGAAGGAAATGCTACTGTTTTGTGATGGTAATTTCCGTACATTACAACAGTAATAAAGTCTAATTGGCTTGTAGTGGACTGTGTGGCGTCATTTCTGTATTATAGTCTGCCAAGATAGGATACGTGACATTAACCTGTCCAGTTATTGATTATAATTTACTAATTCATCAATTATTAGTCTCGTTGATATCCATGGATTATGGAGTTATGGCATTGATTTATGGTGCTATTTTGTTCCTTACGGTGTCAAATTTAAACATTTTACCTGTTGCCGTGTTGTACTGTGATTACTCACCATACACTTACTCACTGTAGCATAACAATGTACAACTTTTAATATATATATTAGTTGTACTGCCCAAAAAATCTGTTTATTTTATCGTATGTTGCATGCTGCACCCTGCATTCCTGTTTAAAATTAAAATTTTGCTTGTTTTTATGTTAACAACTTGTTTACTGTTATATGAACAAATAGGGTGTGTTATTTACAGCCTGAACTTGCACGGTATGCCCTGCAGCTTGACTCAGGTTTGTCTGCATTAATCTTATGGGGAAACTTGGTGTTCAATGTAAATTAACCTTGCATCAGTGCAATGGTGCCCAAATGGACAGCATATTTGTTTGGAATACTTCAGCCTCTAGATCCGGATGTGTTTGACATATAATAATACAGCACACGATTTTGGACCTATCCAATAACATGAAACCATTGCGAATATGAATTTGAATTAATAATAAAAATAACAGCCTTAAATGTAGATAAGAAAATGCAAGCACAAAAATTTCAGATGTTGTAACAACTACCTTTATTAAAATCAAAATATGTTTTAATTAAAGTGCAACCAATAAACTGGAAAAGGTATTAACTTTAAAAACTCAATCATGCTTTTTCCTTTCCTGTACAAATTTTAAATTGTTATGTTATATCGAGATGTGCGGTTAAACTATTTTATAAATTAAAAAATCGATGCATTGTGCATTCTGCCGTTTTATTTTAAAGAAATCTGTCCAACTCCAATTCTTCTATAAATTTAATACACTCATTATGTGGGCATTGAAAATTTAGGTGAATGGCATGTAAAAGACTTTAAGCAGAAAACGGAAATTGCTCCAGAACCTCAAATTGAATTACAGTAATCACGCCTATGTATTACACATTTCCGAAACCACAAACTGTTTGCCGCATTGTTCATAGGTGATAGATCTGACTTTTGACATAACATATGCAATAAACCTACGCTATCAAAACTTCCGAAATTGTGGGTGGAAAATATTCTATTTAAATTTTCTAATTATTTACATCGGTCAAACAACAAATACATGGATTTACCAGCACATGATCAGTGCTTAAATAGGGTACTGTAATGTATTTGTGTTAAATTTATTTGTTTGTGCTAAACTGAGGTATTCAATTTGATAAATATAAAACATCAATGAACCTAGGTCTACAATTTTTATTATAATAAACCCGTACACTCCATTTTTTTGTTAAATGCAACCAAATAAACTAAACAAATACAGCATAGTGACTCTAATAGAACGTGAATGACTGCCATAGTGTGATAAATGATCAATACGCATGATTATGTGAGTTAGTCATGAATCACCAATATGGAGTAAAACATTGTCTGACATTTTAAAGAAATAGGAAATAATGAATATGTTTTTTAGAATTTGATTTAAAATATGTGATGTATGTGCTGCATATATATTTCACAGATCACAGAAAACTTCTAAAATAGGGGCTAGGATTTAGAATATTTTATAATTATAATATATGTAGAAACCGTGGATATGTATTTTTAATCACATGTATAAGGTAATGGACTAGTAAATATGACACTCCCCTTGCACACAATAGGACAAACTTTTGTTTACTTTATATATACAGCACACAGGTTCATACTACAAAATGTCCCAAACGATCAGGTGTTGACACAACAAGAGCTAAATGTACATTGCTGGGCAGGAAACTTGTGTAGACTGGGAAAGTCTGTTGTTGACTATACAATTTCTGATCAGAATGTTTCATTTAGCTTCTGCTTTAGGTTGTTGTATCTAATTTTTTTTAATGTAAAAGCATCATTAAATATAGTATTTGAATTCACATTTCAGTAACTGCCATATTTTATATACATATATAGACCATATTTATATTGACTTATAATATTGTGCTGCGAATATCTATTTACCAGACAGAGAATAGTATCAAATTTGTAGTGGTGGTAGAGTTAAAATCCATGGTGTTTTAAATGCTCGCTCATGTTTAATGCACACAATATATCGCTAAAAATATTATCATTATAACACGTTGTATTAGATATTATTATCTGAGGATAGAATTCTCCAGGTCTAATGCAATATGTTTTCAGAAAAATTGGGAAAGTAATAACATAGCGGTCCTCTTGAGGTTAAAAGTACAGATTATCTTACAAAGCTCCTTAATGGGAAAAGAAAAGTATAATTTTTTTATTCTAAT
>CH000276.1:122655-133948 GCA_000149265.1 Ciona savignyi | reverse complement strand
GCTTGATAGTCCTAGATTAATTTGGCTGCAGATTATCGTTTTTAGGCTAACTATGCAGACTTTTTAAATTTTTAGAACGTAAATGTAACGAATTATCCGGAGTACACTTCGCGAGTAACGAACTTACTTGTTCGGGGTGTACAGGTAACTATTTCTTACCAAGTCATTTTTAATTTTAAATGATACCTTTAACCGTTAAGTATACCGTTTATTTAGGATTTAAAGAAACCAAAAAAAAATAGGAACATGCGTCAAAATATTCTGAACCCAATACTGGCGACGCTGTTTCAAGTTGTTTTCTGCATTTAAAATATGGTATAATGCAGGATTCGGGTGAGAGCATACGCGGAGGTCCGTTAATTAGACGTACACTGTGAACGCATAAATTAAAAGAGCAACGCTGTGCAGCGGCAAAGAAAATAACAGGCGCCAAACCACAAAGCATTTACAGTTTCGAGTATGGGAAGGTGTGGTTCAGTGCATTGGTCGATTTCTTTATACTCGCGGCACTTTAAATTGTAGCCGTCTTCAGAACAATGATAAAAAGTCACTTCGCGTTTTAGACGGACTAGCTGAAGCACTACAATAGTGCCCTTAAAACCTTGGTATTGTTTTAGCTCGCGCAAGGAGTTTTAACGCCTTGTCGTTATACCGTATATGTTTATGCGGAATAGACATATTAGTTAAGGTAGGTAAGTTCAGCAGTCAAATTCAGTCAGTGTTAGGCAGCTTTAAATACGGATTAAAAGGCATTCAGTTGTCTTAAAAGGAAAACATCTTGTAAGTGCGTAGTTAACCCTTTAACGCCACTGCTATACTCTTGTAGAATTACTGCTGAGTGATAAATTCCCTCTTTGGTCTGCGTTTTTGACACTGCGTAAGGGCATATCTTACGTAGGCTGAGCACGAGATGAGGTGTTTATACAAACCCAATGTCCAATAAGAAAACCTAAGCTTATCTTATGTAAACATGGACTATAACTGACCGGTCCATTTTTATAAAAAAAATTAATCCAGAATTTAGGCCTTAACATTACACAGCATGTGTTGCTATAGCTGAATATAGTTTCTTTGTTATAAGATAATGATACGCTTAAAACGTCTTATATCGTCTAATTGATTGTTTTAGATGTCTTATTACCTAAATATGTATAATAGGCTTTTTACAGTAAACCGACACTGGGCCCGATGAACCAAGGTTAATTTAATAAAAGCACGATAAAACCCAAGGTCAAATTCGCAAGGTACGTTCTTATCCAAACACCCTATTACGTACGAGTCAAACAGGCCTGTTATTTTAAATCAAATGTAAAGTACCCATCGTATGCTTACTGTAATAACCTCAACGATCAGTCCTTTTTATTACAACTGTTTGTCTAGCACGCCGGAATATGGGAGATAATAGAATTGTTATGAGGTATGATTTCTACAACGTTTCAATATTCCCTTAGAATTTAGTTCATTCTTATGACCGTTGACTGATTATAATTCTTTGGCGGCAAACTGAGGTAAACCAATAAATCAACAAATGGCGCTTTAAACAACATTCTAAATATAATAGACACTAATTCTGTGTTTATTATCGAAGAGTTGAGTGGTAGATTTAACGTTCATTTGACCTAATTATGTTCCAATAGTCTTACTTTGCTGAATGAGTTATTAGTTACTGGTCAAGGTAATCTACACCGGTAAGCAAGATGCGTCGATTGGTAGCGGCTGGTCGGCCGAAGATCAAAAAGCAATCAACAAAGTAAGTAATGTGGTGTAAGTGTTGTACGGTGGTGTGGCCGTATCTGGTTAACGGCTTCGGGATATGTACCGATTTTTTATATAAAAAACTGTCGTAAGTGCCAGCTCATTATGGTTTTAAATGTATCTCTAAAAAAAGGTAAAACAAAGCTCTGTACAGTATTACCAGATGGTCAGTCAGTCACCCCTTGTGTAAATTTGCCTTGTTTTTTTTGGAAAAGTTGCGCTTTTTGAATGTTTTCGTATTAAGCAGGTCTGCGTTTTGTGTTATATTTTGCGACGTGGTATAAGATGTATTGCTTGTACACAGAATCATATATGGTTGAAGTGGTCCGTTCTAAAGCCCTCGCTTTTAATATCAATATAAAGTACTGGATGCGGTTATTCAAGCAGGCTTATCGTTCACATTTTTATATTCGTCGAGTCCATGGTGCCTTTTAATAGGCGAGTTATAACTGGATCCGGATTTAGACTCTGAATCTCAATTGCTTGCATTTATGAGTGCCTGTACAAACTACGGCAATACCTCCTACCGGTCAAGTACGGGCGGACCGTTCTATATAAATCGCTCGATCATCGTTCTAAAGTATCCTGCACCTGGCACTATGACAAATAAATCACTGTAGAAACAAAATTCCGGACGTCATTTCGTGTGGTTAGCTTTAAACACAGCACATTTACAAAAATAGGCATGCGCCTACTTTATACATATTCCTTACGTTCGACGGTACACTTTATGTGTTGTTAATTTGCTTTCCATTGGTAGTCAATGACCACTTACTCGTAATTTCACTTGTCCCACCTCATGAGTCCATCTGTGTAAACAGTTCAACATTATCGATCGAAAATAGACCCTCGAATGGCATGGCGATTACCAAACTTTCATTGTTCGCACTTTCTCTAATTTCGACTGCCGCCGCTGTAAACAACAGAGTTAAATCAGTTTGCCGGAACTATTTGTGTAGATTATTGAGAGGGTATGCCTACTGGTTAAAAAAAAGTTTGCAACTAAATTTTGCGGAACATTTAGTTTGAGCTGGGAGTTGAATATATTGAGAAATGCGAGACTCGTAAAAATGGCTTCTGGTCGTAGACAAGACCCGCCCCGTACCCCGCTCACGCGGGGAGGATGTAATTATTTCCCCGAAGGAGTAAAGTGTAAACCTGTGCCGTTCAAAGTGGGATTAGAGTACGATGGTCCGCCGTGTCTGCGAGATTCAAGTCCAAGAACATCCGCTCCTCTCCACCTTCTAACTAGACACGCACCGACCGCCCAACCACGATCGAGGCGTCGCGATTTTTATCCAGGATTTAATGCAACCCAGATTGGATACCACGGGCATGGAAATGTTCTTCCCTCTACAGCTGGCGCGGTTACTTGCACCCAAGAACCGCTTGGAATGGTCCCCGCAATACAAACTAACATCCACGGTTTGGAAATGTATTCTCGGGACGAGTTATTGGTCGCTAAAAGATACAGTTCGAGACAGAATCTAGTTTTTAATAACAGATGCTCGCCGGCCCGAACTACACCTGACGAAAATGACTTAAAAGAACAATATCTTACCCGACCCTTGTCCTTTCACAGGGAAGAACCGAAGAAGATTAAAGAGCCGACAGTTCCAGTGGAAGAACCTGCACCATCCCCACCCCCTACCGAGATTTTGGAGCAAAAGTCCAACCTTCCTATTACCGAACATGACGTAGAACCAATTAAAGAAGTTGTTCCTCAGGAAAAAACGACAGTAGAACCCGACATTCCTCTAAATCGATCAAACTTTCAAGTCTATGTTCGCGTAAAACCTCTCGATGAGCAGGATTTAGGTGAGATATCTATCCAAAATATTATAGTTTTTCGACAGGGCAGTCACACGCCCTCGTAAGCCAGCTAAAAGTTGGTTTGTTTTTCATATTTTTGCTCGCGACCATACACTCACGATGAGGAAACAGCCACATGTCCGTCTACATGCGAACGTGTGTGTGAACCTGGCCCTTCAATTATTATTTAACAAGCATAACAACGCAGGGTAAGCTTCATCTCACTGTGGTTTTATTTCGCAGTTGGGAACCCGTCAAGTCGACTGAGAAGTATTTCTGTTCGCGGAAATCAAAGAATTGTACTTTCCACAAGACCAAGTGCTAAAAAGGAAAATGTATGTGTTTACGATCGTAATATACCAGACGTCTATTGACGAATTATTTTTTTATTGGTACCAGCCTGGTTTTTCTATTGGTATATTTTTAGCTCGTTTAGGATTTGAGAATATTATGGCTATACAGGGGCCGTTATAAGACAGTCATCGTCAGGTTACTATCATGACCACCGTCGATTTACAGAAGCTATTGTTAATTATAGTCCCTGCTATAATTTTATTTCGACCCTTTGAATCATTAGGTTAAAGTAATGTCCGCTAAGTGTCTCGACCATGGGCAACTGGACTGACAGGTCCGCACCTGGTTTCGATTACACTACATTTAAGGTGGCTCACCGGTGATCAAATGTTATGTATTCACCTTTTGTGCAGCACGGTAGCAAGATTTCGTTCGACTTTGATCACGTGCTCGCCGAAACTGCGACGCAAAAAGACGCTTATGACGTAACAAGCCACTCGCTTGTGGAGCAAACCCTTCAAGTAAGTGGATGCGTCAGAAAATACTTGAAAACTATTCTGTTGAATGAATACAACTTAATGAAGTTTTAACGCCTCTGTTGAACATGTTTTTCAAAAATAAACTATCCTTCAACATCATGATAACAAAAGCTAAATATAGATAACATTTGCTTTATTCAGGGTTACCACACATGTATTGTGACCTACGGCTCACCGAGCACAGGGAAAAGTCACTCCTTGTTCGGGAAAGCTAGTAGTGGAAAATATAAGGGACTGATTATCAGGGCTGCTGAAACCATCTTACACTGTAAGTAATCGCAAAACTGATTATATAATTCTTTAAAGAAACAAATTGTTTTTTCGCAGTAAGCTACAGCCTAAAATAATTTTATTACTTATATATATTACAGCTGTCGAGAAAGATATGAACGACAATGTAAATTGTAAAGTAAAGATGTCGTTTGTTCAACTCTACAATGAAAAATTTTACGATATTCTGGTATGTACCACTACTTTGCTCATATTATTTTATCGTTTTCAACCAAGACCTAGTTTTAACTTAAAAGTTGTTCAACGAATTATTCTTCCAATATTTTCAATGCAAACTGACCAACAAAAGGCATTTCAATTATTTTCTTTACAAATTTACATTGGGAACTTGTTTTAATAAAAGAGCTAGGAAATGCACAATCAACACCTTGATTTCACGAAGCTCTTCTTCACTATCACAAAACTGCACAGCTAAATAAGAAAACTGTCCCGAAGCCCAGTACATGCATGCAACATCCAACCGTAATGACATTGGGGAATCAGCACCAATGTTACTCAAACACCAAAAGAATTCATAAAAATTGGTGGTACGCCAATTTTAAGTCGTATTATGATGTCTATCGATATATTATAGGCTAACCATTACGCACATATCAGTGAATATATCAACATTTATACAGGATCCTTCAGCAACCGATAACATTCGATTCCACGACGCAAACGACGCTTCTACGTTGGAAGGCGTCACGGAGATGCCTGTTGAATCCGTTGATGACGTCACAAAGCAACTGCGTCGAAATCCCAATCGAGGTTCGAAGATTTAATTTTTTTCCCGTTTTTAAGTTTTAGCTTTTTAAGTTTTTTATGTTTTAAGTTAAGTTTTTTCTTCATAGTAAGGGATGGGGGAAGAAGTCACACCGTTTTCACGCTGCACTACACGAGGGAGGAGAAAGATGTGGAAAACAACTCTCTCAAAGTTGTGAACGGCCGACTTGACTTCGCCGACTTGGTTGGAGTAAACCGGGTAGGTAGATGAGCTAATGTACACTTCAAACCAACTATACTAAAATACAGAAATTTAAAACAACGAAAACAAGAATTAAAATACAATATAGGAATTTAACAATTCTTTGCAAATCACATTTTAGGATGGTTATTCGTCACAAACTCTGCATTCCTGTAGTTTTAAACTTAAACGCTGTCAAGGAGAGTTATTATTATGAGTTACCGTAGTTTTATATTTTCGTATTCCAGTATACTGCCCAGGTAAAATGAATGCGGTTCCATATAACTTAGCGAATTATCCATTGCAGTCCACAAAGCACTCGACCCACGACACGAGTGGGAACGGCGCGAACGCAAAGGCGAACAAGTCTCTTCAGGTTTTCGGGAACGTCGTTCTCGCTCTGGCCGACTCTTCGAGCCAGATTATACCCTACAAGTAAATACATAGCGAATGTTTAAATTAGAAGAAACACTGACATTAGAGACTCATCCACGCTTCACTTGCGACGGGTAGCAGGATGTGTTATGCGATCATAGCGTTTTGTAAACTAATGAACCATTTTTTTGTTTTTTTTCCGGTTCAAGTTTCGATCCATTGACGGGCACTAAGACCATTTTTATATACAAAGCGGTATATGCATCGGCCGTGTTAACCATTCGGCCATGATTCCTGATAAACCCGTTCAAATCCGTAGAGACTCGAAATTAACTCGTCTACTCCGCGAAGCGTTGGGCGGTAACTGTATAACAAGACTGCTGGTAGCGGCATCACCGTGTCCGAACCTTGCTCACGAAACTTTCAGCTGTCTTCAATTTGCCCAGCGAGCCATGACTGTGGTCAATCACCCGGAACCACATGTTTCACTCAAGGAAATTCCGGTTGAAGAAGTTAGTTTGACATTTGTTCTTTTTTTTAAAGATTTTCCCGTTTACTTTTTAAATCGAATAGGTCTGTTCTAGTTACAAGATCCAAATTCTAAGTGACGGAATTATATAAAGTAACTTCCTATTTAAAAAATATTTTGTTTTATTGTTTTGACACAGGAAACACCAGTGGCTGATGCCGAACAACCTCCTGTCACGCCAGACTTAAACCCGACCTCTCTTCCTCCGATAAACTTAAAATCATCTTTCGCCTCGCCAACAGATGGGCAGAAAGAAAACCGGAGGAGTTCCCGTGATGATAGAGAGAAAACTGATAAAAAGAAGAAGCGGAGCAAAGGGACATCTCCCACAGAACTAGCAGTGAGTGAAAAAGAGAACACCCCAGGTTCCCCACCGCACTATTGGCAAATCAACAAGGACGGTACAGACGTTGTCTCGGGTGCGAAAATACTGACTCTTCCCCACATCGGCACACCAGAAACCCCCCACAAACCGACGCTCACACCCAATGAATTGGAAACTACATCCAAATCAAATAGAAGGAAGAGCAACAGCAAAAGGTTTTCCGCTGATGTTGCGGACACTGCGAAAGGCCTCAAAGACTCAAGAACGCCAACTCCGCCAAAAGAAGCTTACTCCAACGGAAAACATTCAATACGAAGGGAGGATAGAAAAGAAGCGTTTGCTTTGTCCTCGAATGTCGGCAATGTAGACCATAGACTGGGGAGTGGAAATGCTAGGATTGAAGCATTATCTCGTCCCACTTCGTCCTCCGAGTTGCCCGCGAATTCTGGATGTTGCGCTCGATGCTTGGAAAGAGAGGAGAAGATTAAAAATGACTACGACCGAATGATATTGTTCTCCAAGAAGGACAGAGTATGTAAACTAAACATAATTGTAAACTTATATTAACAAAACAACGAATGACGTTTCGTATTTTTTTAGGATTCAAAGCAAGTAAAGATAGCACAACTAGAGCAGTTGATAACCAAGATTCAAAACGAAACTGCGCCACTGACTGAGTTTCAAACATTGCGGGAAAACAAAGTGAAGGATCGTCAGCGAATAGTAAGTTTAAGACTTAATAGTTATAGGCGGAAAATTGGTTAGCGGATCGCGTGAAACGATCGGCATTAACAGTGTCAACTCGTGGCTTACCCATTCCGTATGTGGCCCGGTATCAATACATCCATAGACTGATACCGGTCCGCTTGGAATTTTGCTAACACTGTAGTTAAAAAAATTTGATCGTAATAAACACAACCGTATTCTTCACTCAGGAAAAACTGTTAAGCGAACAGGCTCGGTTGGAGGCTTTGGTGGAAGGATGTAAAAGTAAAATGTCCCAGATGGTCAGTCTTACCGAGGTCGCCAACCTTCAAGAATTAAGACGCAAGGACACAAACGTGATGGTAAGCGTGGAGTTCCATGTTATAAAAATTGTGCCATCACAGTCGCAATAAATGACATGATTAATTTTTCTAGTAACAATAAATACCATACAAAATCGATCACAGGAAGTCCAAAAGAAGAAGATTGAAGAATTGACGAAAAACCTGCACGAACAAATCAAAGGCGCGTCACTTATGTTAGCTAAGAAGACGGAACTAAATTTACAGCTCCAATCAGACCAGAGGAAATTAAAAGAAGAAACAAAAAACAAGGTAATGTAATAATTGCAGACACCCCGTTTTATACACCAAGCGTAGCACGTTGTAACGCATAGAATCTGACCGTTAGCTGGCTCTCTTACAATTCTAAATAAATCTTGTATCCTATACAACATTATAAGTGTCCTTAAAACTTTAATCTTTTCCTCCTCGATAGGAAGCTGAGGCAAAAACCGCCTTCACCGATTTGTTGAATCAGTTAAACAAAGCAAACCTGGAACGGGAGAAATTGAGCTCGAAATACGAGAACACAGCGCGGGACGTCAGTTCGAAGTTAAAAGCGTCTCTTCTGGAAGTAGATGCATTAAAAGCTGAACTGGACAAGAAGAATAACCACGTTGAGAAAGTGGAGGTTAGATGTGCTGCATTCGTTTATTCCGGCTACCGGCGGACTTTTATGGCGAAGGGATTTTACTGTTCTTTCATAAACCTACCAGGAAATAAGAGTGACAATATATTTCTTTTTCTTTATACTTTTCTAAGTTTCGAACTTATGGTATTGGAGTCACTAATATTCTTTTAGTTCTTTCAACCACACAACCATTCAATTGAGAATTCAATGTTATGGCCTTGACGCACGTTATACACCACAGCTGGTTCAGTCTGTAGCTGTTCCTGCAAAACTTCTTTCCTCAAAATCGGACACGGAGTTGACTCGAACGAAAAACCACACGTCAGTTGCCGAAGCGGCAACAAACACCGAAGACTATAGGGGGAAACTGAGTGGTGAGAATACTCATAACTTAAATTGTAAGACTTGGACAAATTGAGTTACGGGTTAGTAGACTATAGATTAAAAATCGTCGTCACCGTATAACCCAAAGTAAGTCATGCAAAATTAAAGTTTCCTTGTACCGCCCACGTGCGTAAGCATCAGTATCCAATTCCAAAATGTGAAATCTTTGGAATTGAGATTACCTTTCAAGTACAATGTATTGGATATAAAACCTATTTTGATTTGATAATAATTTGTTATTTATTCCATAAATGTCTGGAGAATAACAAACAGTCGCTATGAACGTTAAAAATAAACATATCAGGAAAAGAAAAAACAATGAAATTACACATTTAGTTACACATTGTTGTTGTGGTAAAAATATAAAATAAAAATGTTGTGCTTTTGCTTGACCTGTGATGTAATTGCCTAATTTCGAAGCATAAGATACATTTAATCACGTCATAATTATAGTGGCACTGCCAGAGAAGCGTAAAGCAATGTGGCAATTAGCAATTCACTGCGATAACATGCGATTACCTTTAATTTACTTAGTATCAAGTATTTAATTAACCAAAACCTTTAACCCGATTGTTTGACAACTCATTAACATTGCAGGGCTTGCCTATTACGTCCATTGTTTGCATTGCGCCGCCAATCGCGCTATAGAGTGTGGGGAATTAGGGGATGCCCCCGACGTGAGAGACGCCGAGCTAAGCATACTACTCACGCAAGATGCAAAGAATAGAGAGGTTCTTGTCCAGCTGTAAGTTGTTTTTTTTTATGAGTTTATTCAGGATACTGTATTAATCATTGTAAAACTACTTTGGGATTGTATAACTCCTTATTTCTAATTCTAACTGTATATAATCATTTTCTTTACATATAAGTTAAACATTTATTTGCATCAAAAAACGAAGACTGGACTCATTTGTAAACTCCTAGACGTTTAGAATTTGAATTAACTTTTGTTTGAAACAGAAAACGAGAGCGAAATCTTCTACGTGACGTCATGAAAATAATGTACTGTCGGCAATGGTTCACGGAAGAGGGAAAGCCCCACGTAAAACGGACATTACGCCGGGTGGGAATTGACACTCGAGAATTAAACATATTACAATCACTCCCTGCTGTGTAAATCATTTGCACTAATTCATGCAAATCACACTGTGTAAAATGTCGCTTATGTTTTTCCCCGAAAATACGACCTTTCTACCAATGATAGTGACCAAAGAGCTGCATCTTTCCCGCCGACTGCTTTCTAGGCTATTTTTGCTGCCGTGTTTCGATGCTGACTATTTAGAAAAAACACGAAATGCTTAATGCAAAACAGCTAAAAAGCGTTACGAAAATATTTGTTACCCACTAATAATGTTCAAAATGTTTCTCTGTGAGATTATCTCAGCAGTTTCCTATATTTAACCGCATGGTTATGGATTTTCATCCATATATGACCCTTTTTTTTTTACTTTGTTTCTGAACGTTTGCTTACTCGTTATGGAGTTTTTTATTGGTCTTCTATTTCGTTTCTACTTTCCACGTGCTTAAAAACACATTACAAGCTTGGTTAAAACATTGCGTGTAATTGGAAATGCAAAAGATGATGAGGTCGTTAAAGATACGGCCACGCTGGGGGGGTCCTTTTCAGTGCAATTATTTGATCAATAGTTGGAAAATCAAAAGACTTTCATTAAACTCCATAGTAATTGGCGCTATTTAAACATAGCAAATGTTAATTATCTCAGAGCTAATAGGAAATCTAGTCCTCCCGAATTGCTTTGTGGGTTAGTCGTTAGTGCATTGCTTTCAACCAAAGGGTTGCAGGTTGGAAATTAATATCTATATATCGGTTGTGTCCTGGGCAAACCACCTAACGGACATTGCCCAAAGTGAATGAATGGGTTTCGCAATAATCGAAGTAACGTATTAATCATATAAAACACATTATAATGACGTCATTAACCCTACGATGGACGTGAGGGAATCTGACGATTGCTCGTGCGTTGACGCCTTCTGCGTTTTTCCATTCACTGGGATAAACATAATTATTTTCATCCTGTCAACTACCAAGATGTCAGACAATCAAAGCACAATAAATACACAGATGTTAGTAGTCCATTTAAACTATATCTGGTTTTTCATATTTATTTCGTTTCGCTATACCAACGTCACACTGTGCAAAATAATTACGATTTCAATACAAAACACAAAATTTCATCCGGTCAAACAAGCTAGTACTACAACAGTAATCTTTAAAAAAAAATGTAGTTCAGCGATAAAAAAATTGGCACATACAACTCTTACCGAGTCTTAAAAAGTTATGTCAGTTTAGCGTATTTTCTACTGGTATTTACACAGTAACACTCAAACGCACGAAGTTTTATCAA
>CH000276.1:90759-115998 GCA_000149265.1 Ciona savignyi | reverse complement strand
GTAACTAAAAGCATGTATCATATCATTAGCTAGTGTCTAATACTGGTATGTATAAATAAGTTTTAAATTTTTCTACGATATTTTCTACATTAGAAATAAAACATGACACACACGATATTATAAACATACTAAACTGGCACATGGTAACGATATTTCTAAATATATTTACTAAATGATGAACAAACATTAGCATCATTACTTCAAAACCCAAGCAAAATTTTTTGATATTTAGTTTTTTTGTAATATACCAATAAACCAATCCTGTAATTTAAACAAGGTATATATAATAGGGATGGGGTGAACATTTTTTGTGACTATAATGTAATTCGGTAGTCGGTAATTCCTAATTTAAAATATAAATTACTGATATCCTTACCTTTCGCTTGTGTAAAGTTGACTTAGCAACTCCATGGTTTTTCCATGTTCCGTTTTCAGATCCTGTAGTCGCTTGTAGAAGTCGGCGGTTAAAGTGTGTCGGTTGACATCAAAAGCTTTAAGATCGTCCTTTTCCATTGTCGACATTTTGGTGAAGTTGGAAGGCTCAGTCTGAATGGGGGAGTATGTCTCTCGCCCCTGGGTGAAAAGTACCAAATTTTAAGGAAGACACCAACCTATATGCTGGAGTGGCCAAACATTTGGTAAAGAAAGTCTTGGTTCTATAAATGCTGTTTTTGTTATGGTCAACATTGATCTCATGCACTTTAAGATAAAAGGCCTTGTGAACCATCATGCTATTCTGCCAAAATAGAACAGGAAATACTAAAAGGGAAATAGGTATAGAGGGTAGAACAGAAACTGCTTATTTAAAGTTTAGTGTTTTGATTTATTCATTTTTGCCCCAGTTTTAAATAATGGGAAATAAAGCAAATCACAATACAATAACAGACGGCAAAATGAATAGTAATTAAAACACAACATTTAAAAACAAAGGGATAAAAATAAATAAATACAGCTAACGCGGCCGCCAAACCTAAACAGAAATAATTACTGTGAAAAACATTACGCCAATATAACGCCCTGGAGAAAAGAGTGTAGTAAAAAGGGATCACTCCCGATCAGTACAAAAACTATAAAAACATATTCTAACCTTGTCCAAAATATTAATTTTAACTCCAGAACTAACGCTAACATTAACCTAAAAAACAAAGTCTAACCTTACCCACTAATCTTCATTTTATTGTGCAGTTTTTCTAACCCATGCACCCCTTTTTTACTCCTTATAGTTTCCCACAATCGAAGTTAGGAATATTTCATAATAATTTAGAAATAGTAATACACCGTTACCTGAGATAGTCCACCAAAACTTCTATTCTCTGCATCGTCCCTTTCGTGGTATGTTTTCCATGTGCTTGTTCCGGAAAACACCGGCGGTTTCACAGCCGAGTTAGCGAACTTAGACATCGCATGCGGATCCATTTTGATGCAAAATTTCACTAACTATACCTAAGCGTTAAGTTTTCAATTTATCCGAGTTTAAATGTGTCCAAAATCCCTTTAAAATCAAATATATTTATTACAACTATTTAACTAACCTACTTTGTTGTTTTTTACCTAACTACAGGAAACAAGTTTAAATTAAGCTGTTTAAAAAGCGACCATAGACACACCATTAAATCAAAGTCAAAATTCACGTTATTTTAACCGTTAATATCCGATGAAAATATTATTGTTATAAAATAGCACGAATGGCTTCTTTTTTTAACAAAAAATTTCTAAATTGAATTATTTTATCGAATATGCTTTGAAGATCAGAGAGCGTTACCAACACTATTTGTAACACACACGGTACGATTAGTTGCCTAATCACATTCGGTATATTCTACACATGTTCTACTCATGTGTATAGAGTTACCAATTAAAACTGGATATATATATATATATATATATATATATATATATATATATATATATACATATTCAGTGGAACCCCGCTTGGAGACCACCTCGATGACACGACCACCTCACTATCAAGACCACTTTAGTGCGGTCCCAAATAAACTACTATGGTATGCATTGTATTCTGTTTCAATAACGCGACCATCCCGGTTTCCAGACCAGGACCGCCATATTTTGGTCTGAAACTTTAAATTTGACTCCGCTTAAGTGACCACATGTGCTAAATGATTTCCCTTTGTCACCAAAATAGGTTAAATTTTATTTATGTTCAAAACAATAAAAATAAACGAGCGCACACAAAAAAATGTGGCAGACAAAACTGAATCCTACAAGATAAACTTTAGTATTAAATTCATTCTGCAGTATCTGATAAAAATAATGGCATTTGGTAAAAAATTAGTAAAAATGCAGACGTATAAGCTGCTTATGACGACAACTTGCTGCAAATCAAAATTCACTAACACGACCACCACGCTAACGTTTGATCACGGTCCCATAGGTGGTCAGGTAAGCGGGGTTCTACTGATCACGGAGAGTGCGTGGCCTAATTCCTTCTGTTTCCCCGTTCACAAAATAATTGTTTGTGTTGGATTTGGAGTATCCTAATATTTCATACACGTGGAAACTTAATTTGACCACTAAAAAAACAAAATCCATTCGTATTTTTCAAATAAATATTATAACTATTTGTAATCGTAACGTCAAAATTATCAAAACGTTTTTTATCCAGTTTCTGTTTTCAGTTAGCAATAACAAACTGTTTTAAGTTGTGGTCTATCAGAAGTGTGGTAACACGAAATTGGCAGCTAATCAAGATCTTTTTTTTAATTTCAATCCAAAATAACTACGTACTGATACTTTAATTCCATATTTATTAAGAAAAACACATATACTACCAAACGAACCGTGTTGTGACAACATAATGAAACATAGCTTCATGCAAGTTAAATATTATAAAAGAATGACTGGTATGAAAAGGGCGAAGGAACAGATTTTATATAGACAAACTTCTCAAAAAGCAAAAAATATCCGACCTGCATGTTCTTGGAAGGAACGCAAGCTCAGTGTGATTGGAGGGACACTTTATTTTAAGTTGCTCGTAGGCCTACTCGAACAGGATGTTCAAATCGGAAACCAGATTGCCTTACGCCTACCGTCATGTTACCAAAGCTTGCACATTGATCAACTGGGTTCAGGCAATGTCTGTTAAATACCTTTTCCAAAAAACAACAAATAAGGTAGCCGCACCCGTTACGAACCTGCAACACTTTGCTAAAAGGCAACGCACTAACCCACCAAGCTATTCTCCTGGACTTTTGAATTCGTCTTTGATCTAACAGTGTGCAAAACACTTAGTGCTTAATATTTGGAATACGAAAACAGGGCTAGAATCGACGTCACATTGACTGGCTTGGCTAGGTGGCACCAGAGAGCGATTTCGAATATGCTAAACTTGTACCATAGGATAGGATAGGATATTCATCTTTATCCCCGTGAATGGGAAAACCAAGGGGGTTAACACACGGGCAATCGTCAGATCACCTCGCGCCCATCGTCGGGTTACCGGAGCTATTGCAGTGTGTTGTATATGATAGACACGTTCCTTCAATTTGGTAGAACCCATTAATCCGCTGGGTTCAGGCAATGTCCGTAAAGTGCCTTGCCCAAGGACACAACCTACTAGCTAACGACCAGTTTCGCACCTGCAACCTTTCGACTGAAAGGCGACCGCACTTTACCGTTAGACCAACGGGCCGGACGAACTATTACGGTTGTGTGGTCGAATGGTTAACGCAACTGAAACATATGCCAATTCTATACAAAAACGGTCTTGTTGACAAGCGAGTGTTTAAAACAGCCGGTAAAAAATAAAAGAAATCTGCCATAGTAGAAACTTAAAACAGAAATATTACCGCGTCGTACCAAAACTACTTAAAACATAATATGAGCTTGCAAAGAAACGCAAGTGACATTTTACTTTGACTTGACTCTAGTATTTTTCAAAATAACCTGACGTAACCCAAGTCAATTCGTTTGAATGATATATCATCATTAAAGTCGTTTTGACTGCGTTTATTTGCAGTAAAAAAAAGATTCTGGATTTAGCCCGGCGACATATTCTACGATTTTTTTTAATTTTTGATTCAGACACAGTTTGTTAAAATTTTTTTTCAAGCTGGATGACTTAATTACAACACCGCGTGCTACCCCTACTTAGTAGTTTCTATGAGGTGCACTGGTCGATTACTTGTAGAAATTTTCTTTATAACGCGATCGTCAGACAACATAATTAGTGGAACAATACATTCCTTCCATGATTTCGCTCCTTATGTAACGGAACTTTGAAACTTTAATTTTAACTTCGGTCATTTTTCGAGTCGGCGTTGGTACTGCTCTGTGATAACTGGCAAGTGAATGCTGTAAGACATAACGTTAATGTCAGTTTGAAATAATACAAACGGATTTTATTTCATTGTTGGCCAAGTCAAAGATACTGGGTTTAATACTTGTTTAAAAAAAACAGAACTATATGCCGCGAATTGTGAATTTAATATGATTTAGGGCCAGGTCTGCTCAACGGCTATATTAAATCTACTGAATTACCGTTTCGAACTAATATTAGTAATTTACGAGTGCCCACTGGGAGTATGAAACAAGCGATGAGCACACTTAACGTCTACAAAATAAATCTGTTTTCTCCGCATTTCTTTCTATATTTAAACGACATCTTCGAAAACCTGATACTTTGGAGGTCCCATGGGAAGGAGCGTATGAGCAAAGTACCAGAAGCGGCACCTGCTATAAGAAACAACGGTAAACCGGGCGAGCAACTCCCCGGAGAAACCACAGGTTAGCAGTGATATATCCACGATCAATCGCCTTCACACGAATTCAGCTCCCAAAGGTGCCGTGAATATTACACGGAGTGAGTTACGGCATTTTCTAAACCAAAGAATGGTAGCTTTGTCGAGTTTACTATACATTGTCGAATAACGAAACCTGCCACCCAAACACCGCTTTACAACCCCTAATTTAACAACACGACTGGTTTTACTTACGAGTGTGTAGCTCTTTTCTAACTCGACCTATATATAACAATACTGAAATTTATGAAACCGTTTACTTTTACCGGATGCGATTTAATCGAAAAAATTACGAAGCAATAAAAGTACATTCTTTCAATAGTTTTAAATCTGAATAGCCGCACATCACTCCGAGCAAAAATCGTTAGACGGGTCGTGCGCAATCAGAAGGCACGTGTCGCTGCGCCGCCGAATCCAATTAAATGCCTTGTATAAGCAATCCGGATGAAAACAGCAGATCGTACATGGTTGATATTTTTAGAAACCTGATTGACTCAGTGTGGCAAGGGCTGGCCGTGTTAGCGGTTATAGTTTTACAGTCTGTGTGCATAACGTTCAACCCGTTTTTTTTTTGCAAAAAAATATACCGTGTTGTGTTATCCAACTCTCATGCTGAAGGACCGTATATGGCGGTTTACGGTGTGCTACTACCGGTTCAACCGACTGCTTTGTCATTAGCGCCGTCCGACGTTATAAGAGCGCCCGTTTAGCTCTTCTGCTGGGGGGGATTGGCGTTTGATTGTTTTTTAATCGCTTTTGGGCGTGAGTTTTCAAGAATTGATTACTCTCGACCTACGTTTTTAAGAACGTTTCCTTGTCAACATGCGACAGGGGGTAACGAATTGCCAGTTGTTTAGTAATATATTCTAGTTGAAAGATTTGTAAGGCCAATTTAAGTTCACTATTTTTTTAGTTTTAACTTTTAATTTAATTTTTTATTTTATGCTGACATCATAATTCAGCAAACAACTGCAGTATTTAGAATAATACACAGTAATGTAAAGCAGAGGATTCAGCGATATCACGTACTAGATAAGTTTAAGATATAGGCTCGTTTAAGATACCAAGTAAGCAATAGGAGGAATATTGTTGTTTTACTAGTTTGTGCAATTTTATCGCACAACTATGTGTTGTGGTGATACTGCGTCAGATTGAATTTAAAAACATCCACCAATTTGAAAGTCGGAATGTCCCAATAGAGCGAAGAGTGAGCTTTAAGATAAATTGTTTTATATTCCTGGTTACTGTCAAGTGATATCAAATGGAAAATCAAAAATAAGTTTTTGAATGATTTTTTGAATTTTCCGTCATTTTGTAACCCTTTTTTTAAATGCAATGACAAAATATATATTTTGATATTTTTAAATAACCTGTAATGTTTTTATACCAGTGGTACAATATATGGGAGGTGTATTTACAGTTGTATAAAAACAATAAGTGTCTTGCTTCCGTCAGCCAATGTTTGATAGAGCGTCATTGACTTGATTTATCAGTAAAGTGACAGTTGTTTCGATAACGTCTTTCAACTCCCTTGTTTTAGAAGCGGCGCACTCTGTTTGTGAAGTATCATACGCTGATTGCTCGAGATCATTCGTGACGACACGGGGTCATTACAATTGTCCGGTAATGTGAGTGTGGTGCATTTAGTGCAAATTTGTCACTTATATTGTAACTTACGAGTTTTGTATACTTTGCTAACTTTTCCTCTTACGTATAAAACCTATGGTAAGGTATAGATACAGGACCGAAGCAACTTTTGCAGATACGTTTAAATTCATATATATTCAGCGATATAATATGTCAAAATTACCGGTGTTGGATTTGTCATCAATGGCTAATAGTAGGATATTTTAAAATTTGTCCACATTTTTGCTTTAATACAACGGATTGATTGTGTTTGTTTGCAGATTTTTTTTTTACTCGCAATTTTGCCCTGAGTAATAAGCAACATTGTGTTAAATTCGGGCAATCGGTCAAATGTGGTATATCGGTGTTTGGTTTATGAAATGATAACAATGGTGGCCTAAATAATTGATGCGAGTTTGGAGGTTTTGTATACGGCTTGTTCGTGTCGCTGGGCCGCCGGCCTGGTGCGTATCCTATGAACTCAATCCCTTTGCAGCATTTGTCTCGTATATATTGGAATGTAAACAAGTCGTCCCTGGAAATTGTTCTTTTCAGTCGATTCAGCTGAACGGCAACGAGCACAGATATTCTATATAGGTCGTCTTTACGAGTGTTAATTCAAAGCGCAGAACGCGCACTGCTGTCCCACTGAGCAAAAATATTTGGAAAGTCGGCGGGTGGCGATGCCGAAGTAATATCTCATTGTAACTGACGGAAGATGGACAGTGCTTTAATAAACAAACCCATATGGGCCGCTGTACCGAGGATTTGGAGGCTGAAATCTGTAACAATGCTTAATATTGATATACATATATACGTATATTGGAAGGGTAAAATTACCGTCCCACCCTGCTCGAGTACGAATTGATATAATTTTTAGGTTTTTCGTTAACATTAAAAATATACATCGTTATTAAAACTTTAAAAACCTAAACGGGAAAAGATGAGAACGACAATTGTTAAAAAATTTCATGTAAAATTGGGGAAAATAGTAAAAGTAAAAACCAGACTCGACACAATGCGCAATCCATTACTTAGAGATCGCACGGCACAGATTATATCAAATTAAATAAAATCCCTTGTGCAGTAAAGACGCTCCAAAGTTGTGCGGTAAAGACGCCCAACAAAGGATGTGTCAGCGGGTTGTCGTCCACCTGTCCCCCTCAAAGCTTCCCATCTTCCGCTTTTCTTTCACCTGTTGCTGCAACTGTTTCTCGTTGCCACCCGTTGTGGCTTGATCTGCTGCTGCGTTTTCTCTGGTGCCTCGTGCCACGTGAAGTGAAAGCCTCCGTTTCCGTTATCACCTGCAGCGCTTTACAGTACCAGCCGGCTTTTGTACGTTTATAGAATTTTTAACAGTATCCGTTCCATATTTTGTTTCCCATTGAAGTTTCGATCTTTTAACAGCTGTTTTCATTTACACTGCATTGTATGGTATTTATTTAAACTCTTGTTATTCTCTAAAGAAATCTCGCTTGTCCAATGGCCATGTCTTTGAAATTAAAGGGAAGCGGATTTCAAAATCCAATTTCACTTTTCCTCTTTGCGTGTTAATATAGATTAAGCAAATCCCATTTATACTGGAAAGTTTAATGAGCTATATCCCAAAGCCGTATCGCTTCTGTAATCTAGGCCTTTGGAGCGAGATTTATTTAACCTTGAGCCCCAGCAGGAAAGTTTGTGGCTATCGATTAAAAGATTATCTCCCAAGTTGGACTATTGTTTGGTGCCCAGTCTGTAGAGGAAGTCTAGATAAACTCTAAAAAGTCCGATATGCCGCTGTAGCTACAGACTGACGTGATGTCTCCTATGTGATGTAATACGGAAATTGTAAATTGAATTTGGGCCATCAGGCTAGCAATAGTTAAACCGTCAAATGTAGATTTTTTTAACGTGGAACGTTTTACATCACATTTTTAATGTTTTATACATCTAACTTTAAAAATAGCAAAAATGCAACTTTCACATATTGTATCAAAGTTATTTAAACAATAATAAACGCGCTGACTTAACCGGTGTGAATATTAGTATAATATCAATAGCGGAAATCAATTGCTCCTTCTCTCAAACGAAACCATATAAACATGATTGACTTTTTTATGTGAACTAACTTTTCCTATCGACCGCTTGATTATTGATGTTTTCAGTGATAATATTAACGGTGCAATTTTATGCCAAGGAGGTGGTAGACAAACCCGATTTCCCGGTGGACCTCGCTCGGTGCAAATTGAGCACTCGTCCGTAACTGATAGGACATGTTTATGGTTGTCCAACCGAAGTAACGGCGTTCCGACAGGGAAAACGACTTTTTCAATTTTGCGTAATTTGATTGAAAAGTCGCTTGGATAAAATCAAGTGCTCCCCGGTACGAGACCCGTTTTTAGATGTTGTTGAGGTGTACTTGTCGATCAGCTGTGGGCTCGCAGATGTTTTCTGTATGTCGTAACTATCTATAACAGCGATAACGACCGGACGAAAGCGGATTGTAAAGTTATTAAAATGTTGACGACACCTTTCCAGTTGCCATGCCAAACTGCGAAATACTAGTATTTATTGCTTTTGCGGTTTGAATGCGCGCGAATATTGCGCAAAACACGGGGAAAGGGATTACAACGACTTCACAAAGACCTAATGCACGGTGATGTCACGCTTACGGGAGGTAGCGACTTTATGAACGCGCTTTGCAGAGCAGATCGCCTGCGACAATAATTATCGCAACGCCGTGCGCCGTTCCGCGCATTAGCGTTCATCGGCGACGTAGAGGACAGCGGGATAGCAGGGAAGAAGGCTCTGCCCGTAGGAAGCGCCTGAAGAAAAAAAGAGCGTTTGTGATTGATAAAGAGATGGCAGAATCTTGAATGGCGAATACGTTGAGCGGTACTTCCAGTGTTCTGTAATCGATACCTTTCTATTAATCCAGGGTGTGGCGTATTAACGACCCCCGTATGGCTCGAATTAATTTACGTTTGTTTACTTATGTAATTATGAGACTCTGCCACGTACAGGAGTAGAGAAAACTTTAAGTTGCAGGACTTGTACAGGGAAATACCGTTGAGATCTAGTTCAGGTTGCAGAGTACGAAAAGTTAAAACCCATTGCCCCGTACAATTAGTTCGAAGTAATATGTAAATTTGATGCCAGTTGAGCCCTGAAGGAAGGAAATATTGAATTTGACCGTACTCGGCTAACGTGTAATTCACACGTACCAGAGCATATATAATACAAGCAGTGTCTTGCGAAAGAACCCAATGTGTGTGAACCGAAAACTTATTATTCACAAGAGAAACTGGAAGCCGGAGCAGAGGCAGACTGCTTAAGCCTGTTCACCGAGAATAATATGATGTGGATTAATCCAAAGTTCGATTAGGCAACGCACCTTAAATCCAAAGTTCGATTAGGCAAACGCAAATTACCGTCCCACCCTGCTCGAGTACGAATTGATATAATTTTTAGGTTTTTCGTTAACATTAAAAATATACATCGTTATTAAAACTTTAAAAACCTAAACGGGAAAAGATGAGAACGACAATTGTTAAAAAATTTCATGTAAAATTGGGGAAAATAGTAAAAGTAAAAACCAGACTCGACACAATGCGCAATCCATTACTTAGAGATCGCACGGCACAGATTATATCAAATTAAATAAAATCCCTTGTGCAGTAAAGACGCTCCAAAGTTGTGCGGTAAAGACGCCCAACAAAGGATGTGTCAGCGGGTTGTCGTCCACCTGTCCCCCTCAAAGCTTCCCATCTTCCGCTTTTCTTTCACCTGTTGCTGCAACTGTTTCTCGTTGCCACCCGTTGTGGCTTGATCTGCTGCTGCGTTTTCTCTGGTGCCTCGTGCCACGTGAAGTGAAAGCCTCCGTTTCCGTTATCACCTGCAGCGCTTTACAGTACCAGCCGGCTTTTGTACGTTTATAGAATTTTTAACAGTATCCGTTCCATATTTTGTTTCCCATTGAAGTTTCGATCTTTTAACAGCTGTTTTCATTTACACTGCATTGTATGGTATTTATTTAAACTCTTGTTATTCTCTAAAGAAATCTCGCTTGTCCAATGGCCATGTCTTTGAAATTAAAGGGAAGCGGATTTCAAAATCCAATTTCACTTTTCCTCTTTGCGTGTTAATATAGATTAAGCAAATCCCATTTATACTGGAAAGTTTAATGAGCTATATCCCAAAGCCGTATCGCTTCTGTAATCTAGGCCTTTGGAGCGAGATTTATTTAACCTTGAGCCCCAGCAGGAAAGTTTGTGGCTATCGATTAAAAGATTATCTCCCAAGTTGGACTATTGTTTGGTGCCCAGTCTGTAGAGGAAGTCTAGATAAACTCTAAAAAGTCCGATATGCCGCTGTAGCTACAGACTGACGTGATGTCTCCTATGTGATGTAATACGGAAATTGTAAATTGAATTTGGGCCATCAGGCTAGCAATAGTTAAACCGTCAAATGTAGATTTTTTTAACGTGGAACGTTTTACATCACATTTTTAATGTTTTATACATCTAACTTTAAAAATAGCAAAAATGCAACTTTCACATATTGTATCAAAGTTATTTAAACAATAATAAACGCGCTGACTTAACCGGTGTGAATATTAGTATAATATCAATAGCGGAAATCAATTGCTCCTTCTCTCAAACGAAACCATATAAACATGATTGACTTTTTTATGTGAACTAACTTTTCCTATCGACCGCTTGATTATTGATGTTTTCAGTGATAATATTAACGGTGCAATTTTATGCCAAGGAGGTGGTAGACAAACCCGATTTCCCGGTGGACCTCGCTCGGTGCAAATTGAGCACTCGTCCGTAACTGATAGGACATGTTTATGGTTGTCCAACCGAAGTAACGGCGTTCCGACAGGGAAAACGACTTTTTCAATTTTGCGTAATTTGATTGAAAAGTCGCTTGGATAAAATCAAGTGCTCCCGTTTTAGATGTTGTTGAGGTGTACTTGTCGATCAGCTGTGGGCTCGCAGATGTTTTCTGTATGTCGTAACCATCTATAACAGCGATAACGACCGGACGAAAGCGGATTGTAAAGTTATTAAAATGTTGACGACACCTTTCCAGTTGCCATGCCAAACTGCGAAATACTAGTATTTATTGCTTTTGCGGTTTGAATGCGCGCGAATATTGCGCAAAACACGGGGAAAGGGATTACAACGACTTCACAAAGACCTAATGCACGGTGATGTCACGCTTACGGGAGGTAGCGACTTTATGAACGCGCTTTGCAGAGCAGATCGCCTGCGACAATAATCATCGCAACGCCGTGCGCCGTTCCGCGCATTAGCGTTCATCGGCGACGTAGAGGACAGCGGGATAGCAGGGAAGAAGGCTCTGCCCGTAGGAAGCGCCTGAAGAAAAAAAGAGCGTTTGTGATTGATAAAGAGATGGCAGAATCTTGAATGGCGAATACGTTGAGCGGTACTTCCAGTGTTCTGTAATCGATACCTTTCTATTAATCCAGGGTGTGGCGTATTAACGACCCCCGTATGGCTCGAATTAATTTACGTTTGTTTACTTATGTAATTATGAGACTCTGCCACGTACAGGAGTAGAGAAAACTTTAAGTTGCAGGACTTGTACAGGGAAATACCGTTGAGATCTAGTTCAGGTTGCAGAGTACGAAAAGTTAAAACCCATTGCCCCGTACAATTAGTTCGAAGTAATATGTAAATTTGATGCCAGTTGAGCCCTGAAGGAAGGAAATATTGAATTTGACCGTACTCGGCTAACGTGTAATTCACACGTACCAGAGCATATATAATACAAGCAGTGTCTTGCGAAAGAACCCAATGTGTGTGAACCGAAAACTTATTATTCACAAGAGAAACTGGAAGCCGGAGCAGAGGCAGACTGCTTAAGCCTGTTCACCGAGAATAATATGATGTGGATTAATCCAAAGTTCGATTAGGCAACGCACCAGGGTGTTTCAGACTCCGGTACGATTTGTGTTTATGTTTAATTGCATGAAAATGCAATAAAAGAAACCTCGGAAGCCCAGTGCGGTTACTTACAGCCAAACAACTTTTAGAACATATTAGAGAAGTGTAAGATTGCCGCTTTTAGTCTTGATGTTAAAAGCAGTGGAGGTGGTAGTCTATGCGATTGCTAAAACACTGTTTTATTTATTCCTTTAGATTTGTGTATTTAGTAGCCCTATAAGTTCTGGTGAAAAGCAACACTCGGATAACTTGAAGCCGTATTCATTGGCGATGACTGGTCAGCAGGCATCATTTTGCGGACTATTCCTAATATGCTATATGTTCGTTTGTGGTAAGTGATTAAGTTTTTTTAATATGTATAAGCAGCCTATATCTATGAGATGTACATTAATTATTTGCATCCGGATAATTTCGTGTATATTTATCTAAAAGTTAACAGATGTAAATTGCGATATATGTATCATGTATGAGGTTGTTTTATTGGCAAGTTTGTGTCGTCATAAAGGTTACATCAATAGTTTGCGAATTCAGTTTTAATCTCGCAAGTGTCACATATTCCAGAATTTGGAAAATTATCACGTAACAATGATATTTATATCAAGGTAATTGCAATTATAATTAAAAACTTGTTCGTGATTTGCATAATGTTGTTCATGTCTATAATTACGGCCTTTATATTATGTAGTAACTGACTACCCAAGTTGACGGTATCCAACATTCAAATAATAACGATGAAGTATTTGTTCGATTTAATTGAAAACTGTTGGGTGTAGTAGGCGACCTCGTAACCCACGATATATCTTGTGGTGTATAGCTAATTAAAACGTCAGGCGTTGGTCCGCTCGATGCTGAATACACGTCGTTTATTGAAACAGTAAAAACTCTCCGATCCTGTTCCCCCCGGGCGGTCGGTTGATCTCCGATCCGTCAGTCATATTTGCATTGCCCCATTGTCACCTCGTGCGAAAACTCGAATCAAAGGCGGCGTTTCGGGCCTCCTTTCCCCGCGTCCGTTCTGCAATTTGCCGGGAAGCGCAAACAACGCAATCCGACGGATTTCTACTTTATTACAATCGCCTCAAATATTAATAAGGTCCCGGCTCGCGAGCGACAGACGGAAATTGAAATGAACGAAGCCGCCTGCTACAGTTCTTTAACTAATTAAACCCAACATTGTTTGGAACAAATTTGTAAAATGACACAAACAAACAGGTTCCAGCAGCTCACCGAGAGCGAAATTCCTTCGCCAGCCCAGCAACATGACAACTGAAGTCGGAACTGCTAACGTCATAATTCAGTGCCACATCATAAATTTTCAGGTGAGAATTACCAAAAGTAGTTCATTCTTACTGACGCCATATAAAGCCAACGAATATTTGATAAACCACACTTGAAGCAATAAAGGGTATCCATGCATACGTATTTTGCTTCTATAGAACATTGTTGTCCATGCAAACGTATTATGCTTATATAGAACATTGGTGTCCATGCATATGTATTTTGCTTATAGAACATCCCATAACGCTTAAAAATATAAACAGTACATTTTACTTCACAATCTGATTTCCAGGGCAATATACTATGGTCCAAAGATGGGTTTATTTTCACTCCGTCGAACAGCTTGCCGTTTCCTAGATTTTCGCTGCAAACAGGAAGAACGCCAGGTATGTTATACACAAACACCTTTTACACAAAGTCCATTGACACCAAAGTTAATGAATTACTTTTATGTTGCAGGCGAACAAAATTTACGCATCACTGATATAAAACCGGAAGATGACGGCGAGTACTTCTGTCAAGCTTGGACTAAACATCAAAAACTTCGATCGAGGAACGCTTACCTCAATGTCAACGGTAGGTCATCATAAAGCAATTAATTTTGTTTAAAGATTTAAAAACATGCACGCTGTTGATAAAAAATAAATTGCACCTTAAGGATTTTGTTTATTTCAAAACGAGCTTTTCACTTCTTCATGTGTAAAAACAAACCGATCCTAAAGTAATCGCGAAATCTTGTGTATTTCAACTAAAAAAAAAAACATTGTAAAAGGGCCTACCCAAATAATAGCATAAGGTTCTACCCAAAAAATAAATAAAAATCTGCAATAAATGAATATTTTTTGTACTGATAGATCACGCGTGTGACACACGGGTCACACCGCTGTGTTATCAACCAGAAAAATAACTTTATTAATATCCCAGTTCCCCCACAAAACCTCGAAATATCCACAAGCAAGTCAAATGTGATTTCGGTTCAAGCGGACCGCAGCATTTCCGTGGCGTGTCGCGCGTCCGACGCCAGACCTGCCCCCTCGGTATCTTGGAATATGGGAAACGACAACGTTGACGCCGTAAACGAGGAGATTGTTTCACCAGGTTAGCACTTTAACAAATGTATTCCGGGCCGTTAAGTCTTAAGTGAAAATTTAATATATAAGAGAATGTAACTATATATGGGGGAATGCTCGTTGGAAATGTGTTCCAATCCAAGACCAATTGTATGACAAGTTTACTGAACTACACAGAGCTGTTAAATGGCGCATTCACACAAAAAATGCATTTAGCTGGTAGGCTAAACGAAAAACGTTAGCCATCCTTTTCGTGGCCAAATAAGGGTTTTTCTAACATACGAATTTTTTAGAAACGAAACTCGTTACAACTACCAGTACAATCAGAATAACACCAACGAAGGCCGACAACGGGACGATTGTGAGATGTTTTGCTGAAAACGAGGCAACTCGACGACCCATGATTACTGAGGCAACATTAAATGTTTTATGTAAGCATATCCTGTGTGTGGTTTTATTGTCAAAGATATACATATTAGTACAATATGTGTTGTGAATTGTCTTAGCCAAAACCAATGTTACATTTCTTGTTCGAAATATAGCATTATTTCGTTATTTAATCAATTTGTATTGTCACTTCGTTATTTCAAATTTTCTTTTTCTGTAAAGTCTGCAATCGAGCATTTGTGTAAGGAAGCCTCCGGTTTAAAATTCAACAATTTTCCTCAGATCCACCACAACAACCGGCTCTTGATGCCCACGCTTCTGATCCAATGTTGGCCGGACAAGAGGCGATAATTACGTGTACGAGCGTCGGGGGGAATCCGCTTCCCTCTTTAATGTGGACAATTGTAAGTCATTACTCGAATTTATACTCCAGCTGCGATGTCCCCAATCTGTCCCAAAACTCGTTAAGTCTTGCTATAAAGTTACAGCCTCAAAGATTGGCGGCCTATTTTAAATCTCCAGGTGTTCGAATTCAAATCCACTTTTCGAGCGTTCCCTAAACGTGAAAATCAATATGTTATGCGACCCTCCTTAATATGTGCATCAGCTGGGTCTTTCAGGCGTGAAATAACTTGTTCAATGTAACAAAGCGTGTTACAAGTCATCGGCTTGATTCGCTGTAGGCGTATGATATCGATCCAAACCATCGCCTCGTGGTCCGTGATAAAATATACCGCGAAATCGCTGTTCACTTTCATTACCTTGATCGATTTAGCGACATGAACATTTTGTATAGTATTCCTCAACGCAGAATCGTATGATTTACTAAACGACCGCTGGACTGCTAAATCAGAAATGGGGTTGCTTGAAAAGTTAACGTATTATCGGTTTATCTGTTTCATAGATACCTTGAGTGTGCAAATAGCGCTTTTACTCCCCTTTCTAAGAAATAAAAGATTCCGTTATCCCTCAAACCGAGATATTGAAATAACTTCTGTCAAGTTGGTCTAATTGGACTTGGGTATCATTTTGACATGTGATTCCAGACAGTATCTGATTAAAATACCACAAAACAAGACCAAATGGTCTGATTCAGCACCGTTTGCTTAGCAACTTAGCAGTAACTTCTGTTTTTCTTATCAGGGCGGTGAAACCATCAACCGGGAATTAACGTACAGCAGGGAAAGGGTAACAACTCAACTGCGACACCGACTAAGACCCCAAGATCATAACAAAATCGTATCCTGCATTGCTTCCAGTCCGGCTCTTTCAAGTCCACTAACAACAAGTGTGACTCTGAATGTTCACTGTAAGTAACATCTAAAGTTTTGATATTCTACTACTGTTTGGTAAACAAATTGCTGGGAATTTAGAGGTCCGCAATCTTCTTTGCATTGTGTAAATATTTTTCTTCCGCATCAGATGCACCGGAGTCTATCGAAGTTATTCAAAATCCAACAGAAGGGGCAGCGGAAAACACAACATTAACGTTGTCTTGCACTGCCACTAAGAGCAACCCTGCTTCCGTCCTTACGTGGTAAGTTTATACGCATATAACGGAAAGCAGATTGTGGGCTACGTGCTTATGTTCTGAACAACAAAATAATGGACATTGTGTGTTTCTAGAGCACTTTCATAGCTCCGATAACTCGACCGTCGGCACGAGATAATTATACTATAACTTATTTTGTTGAATATCAAAAACTTGAGTATCAAAAGGCGTAACAATTTTGCACAAAATTAAGAAGACCAAATAAGTGTAGTATACATATCGAGCAATTGCAATAATTCGCCTGCGTTTCTTCTAGGCTCAAGAACGACCTGCCAATTGCTGGAAACGAAGATGGAACGATTATATCGACCGTTTCTTTCGGATTCAGTACACGAACAAGTTTAACTTTGACCTCAGTCAAACGAGAGCATGCGAATGACCTGTATGCTTGCAAAGCTAGCGTACCCGAACTCGGTTTTATCAAAAAAGTAAGTTAACACAGGATCGAAGGATCTATATCGACCGTTGTTACACTGTATTGAGGAGTTCAAACTTGTCGTTTTTATTCTTTAAAAAATAAAAAATAAATCGGTTTAAATACCTTGCCGTTGCAATTATTAATTTTGTTTTACAGACCAAAGTAACATTGAAAATCCTCTATCCACCGACGTCAATCCAAATGACAATCCACCATCCAAAGGCTGTTGGGAATTCATTGCCGAAACTTGAAGCTGGTCAAACTGCTCAACTATTGTGTAAATCCAAGGTAGGGAATATATTAGCATAGTGGCTGGAACCAACCTCGTATTATAAAGTGGAGCAAGCCCAAAATTAGCTCGTTTTGAGGTATGCGTATAGGGTTGGCCTAAACGGTATATATCCAGTGTGACTATGTAGTTACAAAGAAAGTATCGCCTTTAACAATTGTATTCTCTAGGGCGGGTATCCGGCTTCCACTTTAACCTGGTCAAAGAACGGCAATCCTGTGCAGTACGGAAGCGCCGCAAGAATTCTGCCAGGAACATCGGCGTGTGCAAATACCGATTCAACTTGTAGTATTTTGGAAATCGTTCTACAAGATTCCGACAATTTAGCGGAATACCAATGCCGGGCTGTACATGTTGCTTCTAACATTCCAAAGCAGTCAAGTGTGATTTTACAGGTTTGTTTATTTAATAAAAAGTAGTTAGGTTAAAATGATAATTTAACACTTTTTACTTTTTAACGACGGTTTAATAATAACCCGTTTTTTTAGGTCTTGTACATGCCACAGACTATCACAGTCCAGCAATCACCAGTAGCGCCTGCTACCGGTGAAGCTGTCAGCTTTGTATGTGAGTCATCTTCAAGCAACCCGGCTTCCGCGATCTCGTGGTTAGTATTTATTTATATCACTGATACTCTTTTCCCAAACGCATCGATACTTACCAAGCTAATTCGCTTAATAGGTACAGAGACGGTTCCCATATAAGCCATCTTAAAGTCGAGACGCTGACGACCAGGGACGGGGTTAACGGAGGGATGATTAGTAACAGCAGAATGAGGTTCATATCGGATTCTTCATTCCATGGGTCCCGAATAACGTGCAGGTTAGATTTGGTCTCTTTAATGTGCATTGTGGTACTGCTGCTTCTATCGATGCTAAAGGTGCAAAAGTTAATATTCTATTTTAAACTATAGGGCCGAAAATCCTGCGCTAAAAAAGTCAATAGAAAAGGAAGTATCTCTCAATATTGAGTTCCCGCCGATGTTCGAAAAAAAGAAAGTGAACTTTGCAGCTACTGACGGGGAACTAGACATTGTCCTTTTTGTACCGGCAACAGCAAATCCAAGCAACGTCACTTATCAATGGAGCAGACTGATGCCTCTTCAACGAAGCCAGGAAAACGATCAACGGATACTTGCACCGACTGTTGGATATTCGGACAAGACATTTTCATCAAATATGCGAGAAGTCCAAATGACAAGCGGCGGAAGGGTCACGTGGTCGGCGCATACAGGCGTCTTAAGGATTCAAAAAATCGAGTTGAGCGATTCTGGGTTGTATAAACTATCAGCAAGCAACCGAAGAGGAAGGTCTACGATTGATGTTTCACTGGCGGTGTATTGTAAGTATAATGTAAAGATGTCATGATAATAAATTACTTTATCCACCGAATATAATAAAGCAAAATCTGAGAGTATACATAACTCAGATTTTGTTTACTTTGAATACATTTTGTTTACTGTTTAGTCTAAATAATGACTCGTGAGAAAATGTCACAATTACTCATGATTGCCCACATCACTAGATTCCCCGAGGATAGTAGATTTAAGTGGACCCGAGAGGACTTTTATTGGTGGTGACGTCATTATGACGTGTACAATCGACTCACTTCCCGCGACGACCAATGTGCAATGGATTAAAAACGTAAGCGCCTATGCAGTGTCACACCAAACCGTGGACATCCGCTATATTCATGTCTGTATACTTATTTACTCGCGATTCTAGATCCCGAATGCGGAGCGTATTGTCTATGACGTCACTACCGTCCCCGGGAGGAGCATCCTTAGCTTGAAGAACGTGACCCGAGCGGACAGAGGGGCATACCGCTGCATAGCAATCAACGGGGTTGGTGACGCAGGAGTAAAGGAGTTTAAACTGTCTATAAAATGTAAGTTGATGATTTGATCAGGATAGTTTAGAACTAATGATAATGTAAAAATCCTTTCCGAACACTCTTGCCGTTGTTTTTTGCTATTTAGCGATTGTAGTTCATTTATAGCTTTGGGAATGAACTTCTTAATAACAAACATCAAACGGGGAAAACAATATTTGATTTTAATGAATACCAGACGGCGCTGTAATTGACCGGGAACACACCGCGACCAAAGTGGCTCGACCGCAGTCGGGTGGCTCTCGCCAGAGGGTGGCGCTAATGTGCAGAGCGTACGGAAACCCTGACGTTGCTTTTCAGTGGAAGGACGAAAATGGGACCGTTATACGCGGTGGAAGCGCAAAAAGTTTTAATGCTCAGTAAGTGAAAATGCACAGCTCCTATACTTTTCAATTCAACTAGTATTCCGTACGAATTCTAAAACGAAATTTGCACAGGTATGTCTCGGAATTGGGGCACCACGAAAATGATTTATTTTCAAGCACACTTTTTGTCAACGTTGCTCATCTCAGAGGCGGTTTCTATGTTACTAAATTCACCTGTGACGTTACCAACTCTCTAGGGTTCGACCGTACCTACATTTCAGTGGTCCCCATGGGTAAGTAACCGGATCGTTGGCTACATTTCGCTTGTTCTAAGTTTTATTTAAAGTGCTGACTTGGCTAACTTGCTTTTCAAAACAGGAATTCCGGACACACCAACGAGTTTGAGAGTTTCCAACCGAACATTTGACGCCCTCACCTTGTCATGGCGACCTGCATTCGATGGCGGGAAAAAGCAAACCTTTCTACTGCAATACCGACAGTAAGATTCTATATTAATTATCTATTTATCCTTAAACGTTGTGGTATTTAGTATTTATAGATTAATATTTGTCGTACTAATAAGAGACTATACACCAAACATGTTTTTAACTTTTGTGCAGATCCAGTAAAATTTCTACAAAATCAGCAAAGCAAACCCGTTGGCATCAACTTGTTATTCCATCAAGTATTACAAGCTACTCCATTCTTGGTCTTGAATCCAGGACTTCATATTTAGTGCGGATACAAGCGAATAACACGTTCGGCACCAGCCACCCCACCGATTACATAGTTGCAGCGACCACAGGTCAGTTGTCACTTTATAAATTTAATTCACTAATTCCCCCTTTTCAGTATTATTAAACCAACATTTTTCATTTTAGATGAACACATTGGTTCTCCAGAAATTGCAGGTAAGCTTACATAATCTGTTGTCATGAGGGATACTCGTATTAAACCAATTAATTGAGCTTTGTCCTTTCCTGTTTAATGACATATTATTGGAATACACTCCCGTATAATATTAAAAAAAACATAATAGTTCGCAGAGTAAATGAGGGGATAGAACAACACCACGATTTTTTTTCTGTAACTCACTTTACTCGCAGGTTTTTCAATGATCTTTATTATTGTGGTAGCGGCCTCTTGTGTCTGTGGATTTTTATTGGTCGTTATCCTTGTAACCTGCTGCATCAAACGAACACGTGGAGCGGCATATACTAAACGTAAGTTAAAGTTAGTCTAGCGGTATTTTTTCGTATTGATTACTCGTACATCGCCATGTTATTCTATTTCATTCAAGTTCACGAATTAAGTCTGTCAAACAAATGTATACGTATTATTTATATCTTTGTTGTGGCGACTGACTTACTCTGTTTTTTTTCCAAAACAGGAAGCAAAAATTCTCCAGGTCAATGTTCCCACAGCAGCCGAGCGTTTGCTTCAGAACAAGGAACGCTATTGTCGTCGTGCAAAGGTAGAGCCAGAAAAAAATATTTCAATATTCTTTTTAGTGTCCGTTCGTTTAGTCCATTGTAGCGCAAACCGCTAGCCAAAAGGTGATTGTGTCAAAACCAGTCGCTAGCCAAACGGATGTGTCATAGGTTAAGCACCAAGCGGACATTTTCAGCACATTTCAATATCTCCGTTTACACGACTGCATGCATAAAGTGATCTGACGAAATTTAAACGCTTCCCCGCATTATGTCACGTTATAAAGAAAATTATCTATCCAGACCTTAACCCTTATTAGGCCTATACGAAACACTAGCACCTTATTTTTTAATACGCCCTGTCAAGAAACTCATTAAATTGTATGCAGTCGTTTCACCAATAAAGTATACTTACAAATAAAATCACCGCTTACCCAGTGTGTTTTGGTTTTAGGTTCACGGTCAGCAAGTCCACCGTCCCAACGTAGTGGTGGTAGCGGTCAATCAGAAGAGTGTGGATCTCCCAGACGCAACCAAGCTGATGGAGGTTGTCTACGATCCAATAGCGATGTTACTCGTTCAAAGAAAAAGATAACCGACTCCTTTACAAGGTCTTCTAGGGATTCAACATTAAACTGCAAGAATTACAATAACAGCCAAACTTACGATTCTGGTAAGTAACGCATTTGTTAGTCTAAAAAACAGAGCATTTTTTTTCTACAACAATATCGAACAGCGTTTTGTGTTATGCTTTTTTATGACACAACTTTCATTTTCAGAAATTAAAGCTGGGTTTAGACAGTTGACTACATCGGCAAGCTTTCAGCACGAAACAAGACCCAAATTTGCGCATCGCTACAACGTACCCGATGGTCGCATTGAGAGCGGTCGACCTAGACGGGCGAATTCCGTTTCCTCCATTGATTTCCACCACCGCAATTTGGCACTGTGCTCGGCAGCGGACGGCAGTGAATATTCTGTACCGGTGTGCCACCACGGTGCGAGTTGGGACACTACATGTGACGAATGCAAGATGGAGAGGTTTGAACGGTTTGGGATGAGATCTTCTGCCCGGGGCACCGAAACACTCAATCACTGCGCTACAGGAAAACGATACACCGGTTAGTAAGCTTTTAGCCGTTGTAAAAATCGATAATATAACAATGCAAATTTAGTTAGTTTCGTTTAAACTGAAATTGATACCTTTCACAATTTTGGATGGTGCGATATTACATCTAAATAATTTTCAAACAAGTTATAACTTTATGCATTTATGCAGGAAAACAACGTGGTTATTACACAATGTCCACCCGGCAGCAACCATCGGCTCGTATGGTGGCAATGGAAAATACGCTCTACCCAATCTCAGACGCCGAGACGTACGTTCAAGTTACCGAGCCTCGGTGTTATCGTGACGACTGCAAAAACGCAAATATTGAAAGTCTTGCAACTGCAAGTTACGCCTCGACTGCTTCGTCCTGCATAGCAAGACACCATTTGTCACAAGCAGCTTCTAGGATGCCCATGCAACATGATACTGTGACCACACCAACGTCGGAAAGCTTTTACCAGAATCGAGATATCGCTGCCATGTACGCTGTAAACGTACAAGCCGGAATCGCAATGCAATCGAACAACAGCGGCGGACTGTACGTTTTGGATTTAGACGGTTCTGGACCACAAGACAATACCCGGTACGCTCGAACCCCGTCCCCTGATGATTCGGACCCCCATTCACGACATCGCGTTTCGTCGCGAAAAGACTGTGTCCCGGATGTAGAAAATAGCAATGATGCGACTATCGACAGCACATCGATGCCCCCGTTGTCCTCTCGAATGAAAGCGTCAACTCCAAATGCTCCGTGCGTAAGAAACAGTTGGATATCATCTTCGTCTTCAATGTCGGACTATCAACAAACGCAACATCGAAACCAAGAACAGCAGGTAGGCAGTTTTATAGTGAATACAACCAAACTAAATTAATTAAAACTTCTAGTTTTATCTAGTTTGATCCATACCGAGCGAAATCTCATCTCCATCTTTTTGCAGTTTTATACAGACAGCGGCGTTGAGGTCGGAATGAGTTGCAAGGAATCCCCTGTTCCAAGCAAAACCGGGTCGATCACGAACCACGACGACGTGACATGCGCATCGGACAAGTCTTCCATCATGTCACTGTCTTCTTCAACCTCGTCAACGAAGCCCCTCATACCAAACTCCTGCAGTGGTAAAGCCGGAAGAACTGGACCGTCGCCTCCACTACATTTCCGGGATAGTCCTTTGACAACGCACAGCGAGCTGCAAAAGAATGCCTTCCTCCTTCAGTGTTCGACTGGACAGGCAATGAACTCCCAAGAAGGCGTAGAAAAAGACATTTTACTAAAACCTTCGCGAGGTCTCAGCTCTGGACAAAACGTTGCATTTTTAGGTGTAGATGAAGATGGTACTTTGTTCATCTAAACTCGTCAAAGTACATAATTCCTTGATTGTTCCGATCTTTATATTGTAACGTTGCCTTTTGTGCGGTGTACTTATCGCAGAAATTTCCACACGCAGTAGTATTTTGCATAACCAATAACTTTCCCACATTCATAAAAACTAAATCCCAATTCTGTATCATTTTCTGTGACGCATTCCGCATTCATTCCAACACGTTCACGAATCCTACACTGCCATATGCTTTGTAAGTTTTTGAGCTCTCAAGGTGTAAATAAAGTGCTTTCCGTTATTATGGTGTTTGTTTTTGGACAAGAACATTATATGAAGGTATAGGACAATTTAAACCGACTCTAAAGTACATAATCACAAAATGTTAATCGACGTAAAAGAAATTATTTCGTGCGTGATAATCCTAACGATTGTTTAAACTCCCGGATCATGCTAGAGATTAACAAAATGCCTACTTTTATTTGTGGTTACTTGGCGTATAGGTCTATAAAGCCTATATACATTGAAACCCATCATCGAACGAGCAAGAAAAAGTACAGAATTACTGTTAATATTACACGCAATAAGTGATCTACTGCGAAAACACCTTTTCAACGAATTGCTCCGTGTAAATGTACAACAAGACACGTTAACCGCGAGTAACTTTTTGTCGGATGTGAAACACGCCTGTTATGGGAATTCTCGTTCCGCTTAGTTTGTTTCCGAGCCAGCCGCCAATCAAAATGTTGCAACACGTCACGTGAATTTGACGTTGTCAATCTGCCGTCTGAGTCCGCCATCATTTTGGTGCTTTCACTTTGACGAAGATTGACGTTTGGATTGAAAATATTTAGCAACTTGTTTCATGCGGAAACTACTGTAAGTATGTAAGTACAGATACCATAGTAATGTACCGAACGTTATAGCTAATGCTATAAAGTTATAATTTGCTTTAACTGTGATTTTAGACTGAACGAGTACTAGAGTAGCCCAGATTATGCTTAACTGCATGTCTAGACTAAAAGGTTTTATTTCTAGAATTTCGTACGATAAATAATTTGTACTTGGAAATAGATAAGGTTTGGTAGAACCTCTTTATAACCAGTGGTAAGACCTATAATACCCCAGAACAGTTTTAAGGCCTATGGTAATACTGAAATTTAGCTATGCAGTGCAATCATCCAATAATCGAACAACAATATTAGCAGAGGCCTATCAGCCCAGTTTACGTGCATTTTTTTCATCTCGTGTAATAAAAAAAATATGTGTTTGTTCTACATATTGAGCAGAATTAAAAAGATGCCTTTAATGAGTTGATTTGTCTTAATAATTGTAAATATATTGGTATGGGTTGGTCTCCAGCAAATATGCCATGTACCATTACCGGTAATGTTAATACCGGCATTGGATAAATTCACCAACTCGACCATCCCCTGGGGTAGGATGAAAGGTAGTTATTACACAAGAATTTGTTAGATTGCCGCACCCTTGTAGTCGGGTTGCTAAAGCTCTGCAATGCTGTGTGTGGTATTTGTATGATTTTGGGTATTTCTTAACTTTGCATGATATTTCACTGGATTAATAAACATTTGTTATGTGCTTCGCCTTAAGACATACAAAAATGAATACAGGCCAACAATTGAACCTCAAATTAGTGTAATGTGGCCAACATACTCAAAACACTCAGACTGCTCAAATTTCCTTTCTTATTGATATTAATGAAAATTATTATTCTGAGTAATACGGTACAGAAACAGCAGACCTGTCTTTACGCTATTCTATGTTATTGTTGACATCAGCAGTCTATTTATGGTGCATTGATAGCTGACACACAATCACCGGAGACTTTG
>CH000276.1:63970-89829 GCA_000149265.1 Ciona savignyi | reverse complement strand
GTAGACTATAGTTTAAATATACATTATGCATAATGGTGTATTAATTATGGCCACCTAATAACAATTTAAATTTATTTTTCTTAATATTATATATTTCTTTAGGATGCTGTTGGAAGTGCTGTAGAAGCACTAGATGATGCTACTCAGTTGGAAAATGACAAACATCTCATAAAATCGTACGTGATACTGTTTATCATAATACAAACCCGCAAATATGCTGTGTAAATACATTTATCGAACGCTTTAATATTTAAAGCGACTGACCATGTGCCACTTTTAATTTTCTGATAACAACATTTGTTTAAAGCAGTGGTTCTTGATCTTTTTTACCTTGTGGCGCACCCAAGATCAATTAAGAAACAAACAGGCGCACTTTGCACAATATAATATGCTAAATACTTAAACATTTTAGGAAAAATATGGAAAATTAAAAGTTTAATTTAAAATATTTCATCACCGAATTTTCCACATAACGAATTTACTGTTTCTTGAACGCTCTTGCACTGGTTTAAAGCTTAACAAACGATGTCTGTTTGGGCAATAATTTCATTGGGTATGATTTTAATTTAAAATACATTCCTATACAAATTTAGCCGTTGTTATTATATGTAATCCGCCTTTATAGCCCAACAGCAGTCACCGTATTTTAACTCAATTGTATACAACCTTTATAGCCTAACAGCTGTCACCGTATTTTAACCCAATTATATACAACACTTATTAAATCTTTATTTATTGTTCAGACACCCGCTTTTCGTGTTGCTGGAACTCTTGTTTGAGAAATGTGAGCGTGCCACGCGAGGCGAGGATAACCCGACGTCACGTGGATTTGATGAGGATATCCAGGAGTTTGTGCACAGGGAGGATGTGAGGATGTCACCGATCATCATTGATAACCCGGAAATCGACAATCTGGTGAGTCTTCTGCATCGTGCTAAAAAACAATGGTGTGTGGGTTGCAGTAAAAGACTCAACCGTGTGAGGAGTTTAAAAAAAAACTCATTGAAAAATCTCACATTTTTACCAGTTTTCAAGAAGCTAGTTTGACATTTTATCCAGACAGTTGTTAAACTATCGTTACTGATTTGGAATTTAATGTTTAGCATTTCATTGTTTACAGATGATCAAAGCAATACAAGTGTTAAGAATTCATTTGCTTGAACTGGAGAAAGTGAATGAATTATGCAAGGATTTCTGCCACAGGTACTAATTGTGTAAAATCATGATATAAAGAATCTGTCCAAAAGAATTGTGTTATGTTGTATATATTACTTTTTTGTTTGTATGTACATAAACTGGACCCTTGGTTTAAATTTCTTATACTCACTATTTAATATTTTTATTAACTAAAAAACAAAATACCATGTTCAAAGGTACATAACATGCTTGAAAGGGAAGATGCATAGCGAAAATCTCTTACGAACTGATCTTACAAATTTCGGAGACATGGCGACACAGAGTATAATTGCACAGGTGAGTACAACTTGTCATGCTACGCATGTTGTACATATGCGATTGAATTTTCTTTGTCCACAGAATTCCCAATGCATGGCTAACACTCCAAATGCAAATGTCACTGTAAATCAGCAAGGGGAAATTGTACTACAAAGTAAGATAATTACCGCATTGGATTATTTAAACCTACCATAAGTTAAGCTTTTTAAACCAACCCTGCACTGTTTATTATTATTAGAAAACATTTTCTCAAGCAACGTAACGGTAACCTTTTTTACACAGGTTTTCAAATTCTAGACACCAACCATAGAACATGCGTTTAATACGACTTTCCCTACCAGTAGGAATTGAAACATTTTCTTTTCAATACACTACAAAAATATTTTGGGATAAATTTAAATAATTTCACACTGATTCAAAATGACAACACAACCTTCTGGGCAAAACAATGTTGCACTCATGTAAACGGTGGTAAGACTAACATTCAATACTGGATAAAAAGCAAAGATAAATATTAGGGCTGTGCAAATTCATAAAAAATCTTAACGGTTAACCGATCCAAAAATAAATCGGTTAACCGATTAAATCGGATTTTTTTTCTACTCGATGTAACGATGCAAGCCGACCTCACGGCGTTATAAAAACAACCTGCTTATAGCGTGTATTGTTATCGCGCGCTGCCGCAAGGCCGACGTCTTCACAAGATAAGGCCACCTTTCCTCATCTTACGTTTATCTTATCGTACGTCGCAGTAGTCAAAACATCGGTGGCCCGCACGAACTGGCCGCCTAATTCGACAAAATATTAAGTCTATTATGGGAACTAAAGTTTTACAATTAGAAGTTTGCCTATTGATCGACTTTACTTTTTTCAATTAATATACGTGGCCATAACATTGTATACTAGGGCTGTGCAAGAACCTAGATTCTTATAAAGGTTAACCGATCAAAGAAAAGAACATAGGAAAAACGTTCGCGGGAGTGCGTCAGTGGTCCTGTATTGAATCTAGGTCAACGTAACCCTAGGTCAAACCGCCGATCAAAGCAATAAACACCGCGACGAATCGTTAGAAAAGCGGCGCTGCGGTTAGCAACGCCAAGACCTACAAAATCATACCAAGTCGATACGATCTCGAGGCCTCGACCGTTACTCAGACCATCACTTAGGCCTACTGCACGTCAATTAATGAACAACCACCATATAAATTATTTTGTTATCATGCGCCGTTGTAGGCGTGAAAAACGAACACAGACGGTTAACCATTCATTGACTTCATTGACAGTTAACTGACGTCCACGTTAACTTCGCACATCCCTACTTACGTAACGTTTCCGACGTCCGTAATTTTGCAATTACGCCGAGCACTAATCAGTTAACCGTTTACCGATTTTATTAACGGTTAACTGACGTCCCGTCGGTTAACCGTTAAACAATGCACAGCCCTAATAAATGTAATTGCGGATGGCTGACAAGTGACAATAATAAATTTTGCTCCACAACGTATATTCTATTTTCAAAACAATCTATGATCTATACAATCCCAGTTTAAAACAGAATTCGAGTTCATAAAAAAGGCCTCATCAGTTCTTTGAACAGATCAACCATATACATTAATATAATGTTCATTCTTCATACTGTTGTTTTAATAGGTGGTTTGTACCAGTCACCCAATGGGCAGATTATAAACCAAAGTGACAACATTGATGGATCAACTCCACTTTCTCAGGTTGGGGTTTCTCCCCCAAGTACCCAGGTAATCCAGAAAACAATAAGATAAAAATGTGTGGATCGATGTGAAATATCTAATTAGAGAGATCCTATGAAAATGTTGACAGATAACAAGTGTGCATATCTTAAAAATGACGACATTTTCGTATTCTTGGGAATTTCAAGATAATGTTTTGGGTGAAATAAAACAGTGGTTTCACATCTACTTCATATACTTGATGAAAGATAATGAGAGTTGTAAAAAAATGCTGTTGCTTTACAAACTAGAAATGTTCTACTTGTAATAACTTTCTGCCACATTCCAGATGCATATGATGAGTTCCCAGCAGTTGTTCCATCTTCCACACCAACAATTATCATCAGGTGGATTGCCAGACGAGGGCAGCAGTAGGAAAACCAAACGCGGTGTGCTGCCGAAACAGGCCACTGAGATCTTAAGATCCTGGCTCTTTTCCCATATTGTGGTAGGTAAAGGGGTTGCTTAAGCTAAACATATTTTACTTATCTTGAAACAAAGTGATTACATAGTTTTTAAAAGCTTTGTTTTGTGTAATAAAATATAGTTATTCGTCAGCACTTAGCAGATCCTGTCTCCGTGCTTTTTGCTCTACTGCGCAATTTTACCAAGAAAAGTTACATAATAATGTCACACGAGTACATGACACATAGATAGAATTACAGCCAACAGAACAATTCTTTATATTGATTATCAAATCAATCCGATTTTGTTTTCAACAGCATCCGTACCCAACTGAGGATGAGAAAAGGACACTTGCTACCCAAACCAACCTTACTTTACTTCAGGTTAACAACTGGTAAGTTCAAGACACACCACTTACCACATGAATATATGGGAATATACTATTTAATTAGTCAGAATATATTAATGGGTTAGTGCATCGCTTTTTAACTGAAGGGTTTTAGGTTCGAAACTGGTCGCTAGCTAGTAAGTTGTGTTGTTGTACAAAGCACTTGGCGGACATCAGCTAAACCCAGGGAAATAATGTGTTCTGCTAAAATTAAAGAAACATCTTTAAACATATACAACACACTACAATATGTCCAGTAACCCCACAGTGTTTGTGTGGTAATCTTAAGATTGTCCATCTGTTTCCATTGAGGAAGATAAACATGAATATCCTATCCAAGTAAGCATGAAAACAAACAAGTCTCTTCTGTGAATCATCCAGGTTCATCAATGCTCGTCGTCGCATCCTCCAACCGATGTTGGATGCAAGCAATCCCGATCCGGCCACACTGCCAGCTGCTAGTCCCAAAGCAAAGAAATCAAAACCACAAAGCTCAAGGCCAACTGAGAGGTTTTGGCCCAATTCTCTCTCATACAATGGTTCACAAAATAATGAAGGTTTAGAATTTTAATCTTTATATATTCCATTGTTTAATAGCAATTTGCTTACATAACACCTTTCCAATTGAAATCCTCAAGACTAGTCTGTTTTGTCGAATATTGTAATAACTTCCTTTTTTACTCCCAGGTATTCAATGTATTTTTTTATCACAAAAGATATTCTCGAATAACTAGAGAAAAAATACCCATACATATAGAATATAGCAGAGAGCTTGGTCAGTCAGGTTCTTGTTTTAACCCTCACCCTTGTTCTACGTAGTTGTGTCCCTAAGCAAGGCAGATATTGTAAATCCGTAGATATTGTAAATGACTGGTGATTTCATTTGGTTTGTCCAAAAATCAAAGTAAAACGAAACTCACTAATATAGCTTTGTCAATCTGCATGAAAAAAAAAACAAATATTTTTATACTGACTGTTACTTTCAACAACAGGAAGTTGTGATTCTATCTAAATATTACCATTTTAGAGCCTAAGGAGCATGACAGCTCATCTGGTTTGCTGTCATCCATTAACCGACCTTCCTGTGCACAACAAAGCTCAAACAACAAGGAGCGATCGGACTTGATATCCTACAACACGTCTAACACAGACAACTCGCCGCCGAATAACTCCTCAATGGGTCATCGCTCACCCAATCATTTACATCACTACCCACACAACGATAGGTCAATCACATCTTCCACTTTGAGCGTGGGAAATAATTAAAGAATTGGTTAACCGATAGTTTTTTTACATGGATGTCATTTATGCAGGGCCAAAAATGATGGTTGTAAAATCAAGAATGATGTCCGACATTTAATATATCTTTGAATGACTTTGTAAGCCGTGCTTATTTATGACAGGAACTTTTCTTTTGGACTTAAGTCCAATTTCAATGAGGCAAATCTTCTGTTCCTCTCATGACCCCCACTGTTTTACTTTGATAGACATCCTTCCAAAGTTTCAAACTTGTTGTGCCTATGTAAATTAGACTATAAGCGTTTTTCTTTTTCCTTTAAAGTCTGCTTGGTGGGATTGTGCTATTCAAAAAGGTCAAAGGTACTCTGAATATAACACAGCGGTGCTATAGTTCTGTTAAGTTCACATATTTTTGTTGTATTAATGCATGGTATTTTTTGAAATTTCTTTTTAATTATGCTTTTACTCTCCTTTTTTTAAGACCCCTTTACATACAGCGGCATTATAAAATTCCTTTAATCTTGGACTGAATTTTATATCTATAAAAGCTTTTTCAAAATCTTTATTAGCATTGGTGCTAACCTGAAGCAACATGTGAATAATGTATTTAGCATTCATAAGGTAAATTGATTCTGTGATCACTGGTTTAACAAGCACTTCTATGTTCCAGCATTTTGTTAATTGAATGTTGCTTGAAGCAGTGCCCTGTTTAAAACAGGTCAGCGAATACAGTTTTGCTCGAAACAAACTACAATGTAATGAAATACCGGTACTAGAAATATGCCCCAATTTATTCATCTTCCAAAGTGTTATGTATCATGTAAAGAGCCCTGTTTTTTGCCCTGTTATAAACTGGGTCATTGTTTATCACTTGCATGTTATTTTCATTAATCACCAATGTTACTGTACAAACTATAGATTTTGTCAAGCTTGGGCAAATTGTTTAATCTGCCAGTGACTTAATTTTTTCGGTTTTCATTTTGTCACAGAATGCCTTTAGAAGCTATGTACTCATAATCCTTATTTTTCCAGTCGTTCTAAAAGTGCTCAGTTCCATCAAGACTTGCTTGAATAAAGCATTTTATCTATTTGTGTGCTTCAAAATTCTGTTAGTCAAAAAGGCTATGTAAGCAAATCGTATCTCACTGATCAGGGAAAATGATATCAATTTGTAAACACCATTTTGGTATAGACAAATGCCTGGTGTATTAAGGTCGGTATGTGTATACTAAAAAATGAAAAAGGATTAAGAGGCATATTAGTAAAGCTGATTTAAAATTCGAAATCTAATGGTTTTTTTATCGTGACGATCGTTCATTTATTATTGAATTATGCGGATTGTTATACGATAAGGGTTCAATTACAGGCTGTTATACATATGACAAATACATTGTCGCTCGCATACATACTTAAACGTCTCCAACGAACAAGAACGTAATGCCTTCAGTTCGTGACGCATGGTATTTAAAGTTAACAAAAGGATTTTGTGATTCATCATTTTCCTAAATTCTGCTGAATCATTGTTGTTAAGTGCTATTGTCAAAATTGTCCGGCATATTTTGTATTAACGTTAGTAAAGCTGAGATATAGGAGTGTACCCTACTTATGCAACGACGTCACTGACTAATTTACATTACGGGAGGAAATCACACGACTCTTGTCATTCTAAAAGTTTGTTTACCGTAGTATTTTGTTGTCGTTTCAATATAGGTTATTGTTTAGGATATTCCAGGTAGTTTAAACGAGAGTAAGGCTTGTTAAGATCATGTGGGTGTTCGGATATGGTTCCTTGATGTGGAAAATTGATTTTCCTTATGAAGAAATAGTTATCGGCTACATCAAAGGTTACCAGCGACGTTTCTGGCAACACAGTACGGATCATAGAGGCGTTCCTGGGAAGGTAACTAAGGCTGGTTAAAAAAATGACATGCTTGCTTTTTTTGACTAAACTACCGCAACACGTTTAGGTACCGTAATACATTTTAAAAGAAACAAACTTAGTTAACACAACGATAGTTAATGTTTTATTGAAGGACAAAACTGCCTGGGGCAATTTTAGGTTGATGCGAATTATGTGGAAAGTAACACCAGAATTTAAATACAAGGCAATATAAAAATTCTCCGCAATCCACAGTACCAGAGAGGAGTTTAGTGATCAGTAACATTTTTGCATTCCCGTGTAGACTAATTTAATGCAGTTTTAGTACTATCCGTAAACCAGCAGCCAGCAGGCATGGTTACCATCGTGCTTAACCTTCAAACGTAACTTACTTTGGCTACGTTATAAAGTACTTTTGGAGGATCCAAATAAGTTGGTAATCGTTTTAAATACTGGAGATAAAGAGGTCTGTTAATTTAACTTGTTAACATGGACTGTTCAATGGGGTCATTACATTACCATTTCTACACAATTTCAATTATATTTAACTGTAAATTTACATAGGGGAAATAGTCTAAGGGGGTCTTGATACACCCAATAGGCTATCCTATATTATTTTGTTATAACATGGTTACAGTTCAATTATAGACCGAAGCTTCACTCTACTTACAGTGGGAGAGTTGTTCAAAGTTGCGATTGGCTTTCGAGATACCCGGTTAGCGGTTACCATTTCGGCAACCAGAATGATGACATTTTATGCATTACTATATATCCAGGTTTTATTGCAGTGAAAGGAAATTAAAATGGTGATTATCATCAAGACAATCTTCAGATTACGTTGTGGCCACCAGTGGGTTATTGCGAAGTTTTCTATACGGTTAAGTAGAGATATTCCGATTCTTTCCGCCTAGTTCAGGCAATTTTGTGAAGTGCCTTGCCCAAGGCCTCAATAGATATAGTAAGAACAACCTCACAGACAAAACATCAGACACTAAAACCAACTAAACTGTTTGGCAGAAATTGAAAGTCATTTTACATATATAAAATTAAAGATTATTTAACATTTGTTCTATAATATCTTACAGCCAGGAAGAGTGGTCACTTTAATTAAAGAACCAGATTCTATTGTTTGGGGTGTGGCATATAGAATACCGGAAAATCGTGTAAATGAGGTGAAGGACAACCTAGACTACAGGGAAAAAGGTGGTTATTCTTCTGAGGATGTTGTCTTCCATCCAAGGGATGAAACACTGGAGCCATTCCGTTTGATGATTTATATTGGAAAGCCTGGAAATCCAAACTTTGCCGGTCCATCTGAACTTCACGACATTGCAGAAGTAATACTAAGTTCCGTTGGCCCAAGTGGTAAAAATACAGAGTACTTATTTAACCTTGCTAAGTATGTTCGACAGCATATACCCGAGGATAGAGATTCACATTTGTTTGAGCTGGAAAGCCTAGTAAAGTCAAAGTGTTAATGTGATATTTTTTATGCAATATTTAAATTACATTTTAGTTTTGCTATTGTTATGTGCAACTGTGTTATTTTATATTGTTACCTGTTAAAGCTCTTTTCTCATCCAAACCTTATTTGTATTTTCTTCAAAAGTTTTGATAGATAATTTACATAAAGGTTGAGGTGATGGTATGTTTTGATGTGGTTTTTCTTGGATCTGCTGTATAGTTTCATTTTTATTCTTCGATGTGTTGTTCCCATAACTCTTCAATTTGTGTGTTTGTAACTAAACCAAAACATATGCATTTAAGGAAGTTTCTTGCAAAATACACTAAATAACATTTATGTCCTTACCAGAAGAATTTTGCCTTGAAGTTGTTTTCCAGAGCATTGTTCAACAGGGTTGGATTCCACATAACCACACTTAGTGTAAAACTGCACTTTATCATCAGTGCTTAAACATATGCTCAAATAACCTTTGTTGTGGACATATTCTTCCGTCAACTTCATCAGCACCTTCCCCAAACCCTGACCTCTTCGAGGTATTTTAATAACAACAGACGTTAAAAAGATTGACTTCGGTTCGCCAATAACTGCAGTGAGACGAGAGTGGCCAACCAGCATGCTCTGTCCATTTAACACTTCAAGCATGAGCAAATTACATGGCAATTCATCACAAGATTGACTCAATGATCTTGATCTTTAAAAAAAATTCAGCATGATGAACACGGTAATTGAATACAATACAATTTTTATTTTTGTTTTTTTGCTGCAGTGTTTACCACCACCAATTTGAAAATACATGTCATAGATATATCTATATAACGATATAAACAAATATGGAGTTAACTAAAAATTAAACAATTAACAAAAAAATACTGTGGCAAGATACTACAGCAAAACAGAAAGACACCAAAAAAAAACCAAATTTAATCTGGTTTGGTGCCTCCCTGTAAAAAAAAATATATATATAATTAAAAACGAGTTAACTTGTAACAGTAGGGATTAAAAACTGAGAATGATTTATATTAAATAATTAATAAATTAAATGTAAGTTTACAGAGTGATTTTAACCCCTAAGAAAATATGATATATACTTTTCACACAGTTTGGAAAATGTACAGGGGTTTATAACACATGTAATCATCTAATTACCTCCTGCTGAATAGGGTAGAGACAATAATACATCTTATTGTCGTTATAACCCCTAGTGGATTAATTAGTTAGTAAATAACTAAAAAAATAACTTAATCATACACAACACACTAAAAGCCTCATACAATCGAAAGATAGGCTCAAGAAAATTAAGTTTATTTCCTAATTAAAGCTTTTGTGTTGAGTGGTTGATTGCATTTGTTGTGGTCACATTCCGGAGAGTGAGTTTTTAATTCGAATCCAATAAAAGGCTTTAAAACAACATGTTACTAAAAAGGGCTTTACTAAACTGCGGGGCCGGACAACACACTATATCATGGATGGAGTATTTCGTCATTAACTTGAGCAAGACGGGTAATAACACAAGTCGGATAAGGTATATCATGAATGGGAAGAAGCATTTCGAAAAGGGTGCCTCTAAATACTACATGTCGCTTGGATCACTTAAATTGCTATGGGAAGTAATTCTAACCCTGTCCCAAACACTAATCTCAACCCAAGAACTAACTTTAACTTAAACCCTTAACATTATTATCATGGCTTTTGTAATTACGAAGTATAGTAAGCGATCCAAGCAATTTAAGCGCTCCAAGCGGTCTTATTGGTCCTGTAGTATTTAGAGGTACCGTTTCGAAAATACCCCTTTGCCCCTCTTCCCACTGTTCCGCAGATTAGTGAAGCCCACAAAAAATATCAGATTAAGTCAAAATAGAAGTTTGAAAAATAAATATGTTCGTAACATCCCCATGGTGCTAAACCAAACCATATTTAAGCAACATATATTGAACAAGCCGCAAATTCAGTAAAAGTGATCTTATTTAAGTGCGGTTGTCCGTACCTGACGCCATAACTTCTTTTCCATTCGGAATTTAAAAGCGTACAGCATTCGTCCAATAATTCCTTTCTTTCGTGCAAAGGAATTACAATATAATCACAAGTCATAAATACCAATATCTTATTAATAAAGCATATAAACTTCCAAATGGGGGAATCGAAAAAAAAACATTTTTAAACGGTAAGCACTTAATGTACATCAAACTGAGGCTACAGCTGATCGAGATTTGTGACGTCATACAGTAGCTTATGGGAACTCCTGATGTATTATGGGTAATTTTTTTAAATCTTTTTTTCTTTTTTTAGGCCGATTCTCTTCTTTTCAAACTGTATATCGGCAAAGATGATTTTAAAACCGCATCTCCTTGATCAATATCCAGAAAATTCACAAATTAAAGGGTGCCTCTAAATACTACGGGATCGCTTGATTCACTTAGATTGCTATGGAAAGTAATTCTCACCCTGTCCCTAACACTAATCTCAACCCCAGAACTAACTTTAACCCCAACCCTAACATTAATATCATGGCTTTTGTAATTACGCAGTATAGTAAGCGATCCTGTAGTATTTAGAGGTAGGCTACCGCAAATTTAATACCGGTATTATATCAATACCAATGCACAATAACCCCATGGTTGACTGATTGGGTTAGGATTGGTGTTCAGGTAGAGATTAGCGTTAGGGTTGAGGTTCAGGCTTAGAGTTAGTTTTCACGCAAATAGTGTGTGCAGTTTCATAGAATAAATAGTGTGTGCAGTGCATAGACTAAGCACACCACTGAATACCCAGCATTTGGTTTAGCACCCATCACATTTCGAAATGTTTTAACATCTTCATACAGAAGCGCGCTAGATATATACCGGCAGATATAATCCACAATACACCATGTGTTTCCACAAGTTACTTTGTCGTTTCTGCATGAACTACTCTCTCCTAGGAAAAAAATTACCCATAATACATCAAGGAGTTCCCATAACCTACTGTATGACGTCACAAATGTCGATCAGCTGTAGCCTCAGTTTGATGTACATTAAGTGCCTTACCTTTTTAAACATGTATTTGGAAGAAATGTGAATCCACACATTGTACCCAGGACTATTTAATACAATTTACCGTAGTTTCCTTTAGTCCGAAGTATATATGAGACACACTAGAGCAGTGTCAACCACGGGTATGAACCAACCAGCTATTTTTACCCCATGTTAAGTGTACGCTATTTTTTCTGCATGCAGAAACGACGGTAGTTCCTTGGCTACCTCATTTCCCTTGGTAATCCTATCTAACCAAAGCCCGGAAAAACTTACCAATGCTATTATAGCCTATGAATTTTCATTATCCCTCTTCCGTACCCTTAATTTTCGTGCCATATAACTTACATCAGTAGCCTACATTTAACTGGATATTTCTAACCGTGCAAAGTTTTAAGGTCATGGTATAGGCTTATGCCAGGTCAAGTGCAAACTACAAGGTTTGCAAATATCGTTCATTATCCAGTCTTTTATTTAAAGGAATCCACTTAACAAACCTAAACAGCAATCATCAACAAAGTAAATGGAAGAATACGAATTTTAAAATGTGTAGGCCTATGTATAAAATCGCTTTACTGCAACCTGAACCGTCGTCTGATTAGATCTACTGCTAGCGAACGAGTCGCAAATGTACAACAAGCTTACATGGTGGCACGAAGTATGTATGTTTTGTATAATTACTGTGTTTTAGCTACTGTCGGTTTTTACCTTTCTAGAAAACGTTGATTATTCTCTCCTATTTGATCCATTTTAGCCTATACATATAGGTTGTTCAACAACCCAATATTGTTTTAGAAGCAATTTTGCAATATAAATATAAACAGGGAGTATAACAAGATTAATTGTTAAACGGGAGTATTAAAAGCACATGCTGCAGCCATATTGCGTGCGTACGCAGTGTACACAATGTTTTTGTTAACGAGATATATAATGTCCACAGAAAATTAGAAATTAGACCAAAAGGATGGCTTATTCAGTCTAAAGGAAATCCGGTGATTCAGAAGGGGCCATACGCGCTTTCCAAGTATTTTGTCGTGCATATTCGAAATTACTTTTCAAGATAATAATTCGAGATCGGTATTGTCAGCAGTGTAGGTCTTTCGCGGATTGTTTTATATACTTATTCCAATTAAAAAGTTGTATAACAATTTATCCGCTCAAGAACTAAACTGTAGTAGGCCAACAATCTTACAGATCTAAGGCAGAAAATGAACACGCTTTTCTTTGCTTTTGATAAAAAAATAATTTTTTAGATGAATAAATCGGTAATTTTGCTAATTTTTGTCGTCGCTATGTGTTCCAGCATTGAGGGACACTTGGAAGGCCCATCTCCACCGCGCTGGGGAGCATGGTAGGTTTTTGCTAATCGAGACGAAATATAGCCCATTTTCAAAAGCGGTCGAGTGGCAAACATTTAACTAGACCGAACTATATATCAGAACGTAAATTATAGAAATATGTAGTTGCGATAGAAGTTTACTACAAATAAATAACCCAACTGGAACTAGAATAGTGTCGCGTACATAAGCAATACTTGTGTTTGAATTACTGTTAGTCATTACAGTAAAAATATTAAAGACGCTATGTTACTAATAAGTTTGTATTTCAGGAACCAACGTCTCGAACAACTTGGTGAGTTTATGTTTATTATATGTACGAAACGCTCAGGGACTGTAGGCCGACGGATAACGTAGAACATGACTGTGCATATGTGGAAAACGGTAGCAATAAGCTATATATCAATATCAAATCAGGTAAATGTCCGGCCATGATCTTTGTATTTTTATTCATAAAACTATCCCTAGTGTGTTAATTTACATGGAGGAAAGGTTACAACTGTTACCAGTGTGTTTTTGTATTTCAGAAAATATCGATCTAGACCAATTTTTGGACGAAGCAGAGGCAAACAAGAACTTTGCTGCTGAGTAAAATGGTAGGCCATACATGTTTGTTTAGTGGTATAACGTTATTGAAGGATTGATTTATCAAATGGAACCCACAATCCAAGTGTCTTATACTATTTATATTGTATTAATAGTAAATATGAAGTCCGGCCTATACAGTTACGATTAGTTAAAAGTGATGTAGGCATATATATTTTTGTAGTCGGTATATATCCAATATTATATATAGTCGTGTATCTGCATCATTATAGAACTATAGGTCAAAATATATATATTCCACATCCGTCGATATATTAAATAATAAAAGTTTGTTTACAGATGACATTCAAGCGAGAAAGACATCAATGAAATCTTTGGGCCTCACACAATAAACTAATATTTTTTTTAGATTTTTGAGAGAACGAATGTGTCAATATAAAGAGTTCGTAAAATGTTTGCCATGTGTAGAAAAAGAAATTACGCGATACAATGTTGTTTTGTACCTATATTCTTTTAAAATACTGTAAAACGAGTATAAATAGGTTTTTGTGTGTTTACATTAAGTTGTGTGCTTACATAAAGCATATGGCAGCACGTTTATCAATGTGTTTACGTACCATCAAGTTCTTTGATGTATTCCATTGTAAAATTGTGTCAAGAAATTGTTTTGTAAGCAACTCTACAAGTTCGCCTAAGCCTTAAATAGACTTATACAGTATTACATTGAGGAAGGTAAGGACAGATCGGACGCATTTCATAAAACTGCGTGTGGGGTTAATTCGCTTGTAGGGAGCCGTTGCAGGTCGCTGCCTATTTCGCTAGATTGTTCCTTGTAGGCATCCAGGTAAGCCGGTTACAACACCTGAAGCGATCTGCGATTCCCTACGCGCTATGTCGACTCTCGAAGGCGCGCTCATTAATTGAGGTTTTCTGCGTAAACGACTCCTTGACTTCTGTGGTTCGTCGATCAACTCCTCAGTAGTTTTATAACATCAATTGTATTAAGCAATTGAGGCGATTAACTTGGTACCAATTGCGAGTTAAATCGTTAGATGTTTAAACGACATAGATTCCAGATAAACTCTCAGTATTATTCACATACAAGATGTTACTTAATGCGTTAGAACTCTCCCGAGCAAAAGTGAAATAAAGGCAAAGTATCCGTCAGCTGCGGTAAGAATCGTAAACCTAATAATAATATTTCAGTGATGACGCATTGTCAGCGCAAATGCCGGCTGTGCGATCGTAAATCTTATGTAAACACATGAGTTCGCTACACGCTTATACACGAATGACTTACTGTTTTTAGTGGGTGTGCGAATAAAAATGTTTTAAACATTACAAACTTGGTTGTTTTTGACGTTTCTTCACAATATATCATTTTCCGCCGTCACCATCACAACTGGATAATATTTTACACTGACTGGAATGGCATACGATAACTTCAAAAAACGCATAAAAATTATTTTAGGTGTTAAAAAGTCAATCAAATAAGTAATATTATTACAAGAACATAGTAACGAACTACAGTAAGTGTTTTATTTAACGGACTGGGTCAACCAGAACCCAACCAAAATATGCTTCGTATTTAGACTATAACATTTTATTTTAAACTAGTGTATTTGATTTCTATATTTGTTAAATTACTTAGATTTGTTTTACTAAATGTCGACCTACATCATATCGGTTATAAGTTAGGAACAACCTTGTCCTTGGTTTGTTCGTATTTAGATGGATGGACTTGTGTAATGTTGTTTTCGAATTTATTTTCCAGCCTATTGTTAGTTAAATGCAATTTTTGTATCATCGTAAAATTGCTTTCTGGATCGGTTTTCTTTTACTTATTCTAAACGTGGGATTTGTTACTATTTGCCATTTGGCGTGTTTGTCGTCGTACTCGTCGGATTAGCTCAATCCCAAGGGCGTCGAGGTCTACACGCAGTCAAAAGGTTATGGTTATTGACTCTGCACCGTCACCATGGATAGCATGAAAACGTTTTACTGTTTTTAATTTAATAAAAGTTTCTATTTCACTTGAATTCGGTTACATTTGTTACCGGTATGTGTTTAATCTTCCATTACCGGAGGTGTAACCATATTAGGGCATTACGATCAGTTAACAGGTTAAAAAAGAAATTTGGGGCCCAAAGAGTTTGACTACAGAACAACCTATCATAACATTTGATCACCAAAAAATGATACAATCAAACACATTGAATTATAAATCATCCCGTATGGGAATTACATCAATTTTCGCCAAGATCTCGAGTGTGCACACGCCAAATATTTAAGTGTGCAATGTGCAAACGTCCAAGAGTGCACACTTCAAGTGTGTACAAAATCTTCTTTTTATTACTATTTTGTAAAAATCTTAAACAAACATTATTCTATCCTAAATCTATCGTATCCATCAGCTAACATATCTATCTACGTAACAAAAAAACGTACTGACAGTAAATTACCCGAGGTCCAGAGGTAGGTTTACAGGTTTGTTGGATATTTACGATGTTTATACTGCCAGCTCACGAGCGTGTGTGAAATTACCCAAGTGTGCAAAAGACGCAGGGAAAAAAAACTCGAGTGTGCAACTGCCGTACTTTCCATACTGGTAAATCATGCTTTGGCCCTTGGAAATGTCAGAATACCTTGTGGCCACAGTTGGGTTTCACGGAACTTTAGCATGTGTTTAATAAAATTTTAAGTTTGCACAATCTATATTTGTTACATCAGTACTAAATCTAACATAATGGCATCGTCTTTAAAACAAAATGTTCCCAGCCCCTTGTTTTTAGTCAATAACACCTAACGGCTAACGCACAACAATTCGAAATTGGTCTATTCCGGTGATTGAAGTGTGCGAATTTAATTGTTTCTGTTTGGTTTATATTAGGGATGCACAATAAAGGATAATAAGGTATTCTAGAATAATGTATTTCAAATCTAGAATTTCGAATTCTATTCTAGAATGTTTTATAACTTCAATGATGTTTCACCAAAAGTTTCTTATCATGGTTATCTATTGTCGCACGCTTGCCAAGACGATTTGCTGACGTTTGCATAATCGACATCACTCGTGTTGTTGCGCGATGGATCGCAGCCTATATTTTACGTTTTTAATTTTGAATCCTAACTATTCTTATTAAATTGCTTGTAAAGATTCAAATCCCTAGAGATTGAGATTCGAAATTCTATATTGTGCATCCCTAGTTTATATCTTTAAACTTGTATTGACCTAAATAAAACTTTAGTATTAAAGAGTAAAATTAGTATTAAAAAGTAACGGTATCCTACTTTATGTCTAGAATAGGTAAAAGTAGGTAATTATATTTTGTAAAAATACCGCTGGAACTTCGTCCAGGATTGTAAATAAAAATACCTCGGATAAAAATATGCATAAAAATTCCCTAAAAAGATCATGTAAATAAAAGTACCACATTCAATTCAGTGATTCAAGTATTATTGGTTTACCGGTATGGTTATGTGTAACATAATTTACAAAGATGAACTAGATAATCATAGGAATATTTATTTTACAGATAGGCCATAAGTAGTATGATATAAAATGGGTATTTTCAAATACAAGCCCGACAAGGATATACAAGAGTACTTCTACAAATTGGACGACCTCTATTTCACGAAAGATCAGATTCGGAAGCGCAACTACGTCGTATTTCGTGTGTTATGCCCGCTCATACTTGGGGCAAGCGGGCTCTACCTTCTTGCCTACAGTGGAAGATTGGCTTTGTACGGTATCCCAGCTGTTCACAGCAATGCTATTACTCAAGGCTACAAAAAGCGAGGTAAGTTTTTTTGGCATTGTTCTGCTTCAATGGTTTTTGAAAAAGTAATTACTTATTAGTCTCGAAATTAAGAAAGTATATATATGTGCTTTTTTGCAACTTCATGTTCCAATGTCTAAAATACATTAGTAACTAACACTTTTTTTATTGTAATAATTTTGAAGTTTTAATGCATATAAATATTTTATGTTTATTATAGGCCTATATATTGTTCTTAAATATAGCTTAAATATGAAAGACGTTCGGCAGAATGCAGGAAGATAAAAAGTTCCTAAGATCAAAACCAGCCACTGGCTAGACCAGGGGTTCTTAAACTGGGGGGCGTGGAAGCTTCTCAAGGGGGGCGCGAGCATGACAGTGACATATTGCAGGGTTCGAATTAACGATTTTGAAACAATTCGCGAAATGTGTGGGATACGAGAAAACGAAGCCTTTAAAACAAGTAATCTTACTTGTTAAAACACCATATAACCTTATTATAAAGGGGTGTGTCGCATCTCTGCCAATCATAAATAAAGAAATCGTGGTATATTAACGCATAATGGCTATTGTTGCGTTGTGATATAAATGCTTATTATGTGTCAATAATGCAAAGTAAAAGCAAGGTAAATAAATTTAATAGTAATTCCATTGTTAAATGTTATGTTGAAGGCAAAATATGTTATATTATATTGTGTTGATAATTTATTATTAAAAGTGCGCGAAATCAGTAACGGTAATTTATATTTTCGCGATTTTGTTAAATTTTGCGATCCCTTGCATCCTTCACAATAAGCAGGGTAATGGCAAATAAATTATTGCTCTATTTTTCGTAAATTTCATTTTTAAGTAGGTGAGGCGTGAGCATGAATCACAAATCTTAAGGGGGGGCGCGACTAAAAAAGTTTAAGAACCACTGGGCTAGACAGTATCATTGGATAAGGCAATTAGCTGACAACATCTCTAATGATATCTACTAAAACTTAATGAATGTCTCTGAATATATATAACACACTGAAATAGCTCAAGGGATAACTCTTCCGAATTTACCCATTAGCAATATAAAACAAATATCCTATGACTTAGTCCATGTTGCGATTGTATTTAAATGACCTATACATTAAAATTTTAGAGCACCGTCATCTACAGTATGTGAAAGAAAACCCAACTTACGTCTCTGCTTTGCTGAAAGGATACGAAAGCCTTCGTCCACCCAAAGATTTTTAAGTTATTCCAGTTTCTATTTGAACTCAGCTACAGCGCCACCAAAATTATTTCTCTCGACTTATTTGTTAAACTCTCGTGCATCAATGCACCAGTCTATTCTGCGGCCTGTGGGTTCTAAAGTTTTAAGTCTTAGACAATTTCATGTAAAGGAAGGCAAAAGCATTGAAGATGCTCCCAAAGCACAATCCATTACAAAGTTAAAGAAGTCCAGCCACCATCAGCAAGATTCGAGCAAGTTTGGTTTGCTATTGGGATATGGTTTTGGCACAGCTTTGGTAAGAAATTTGTCCTTTTTTTACTTTTCTTGGAAGGCATGGCTTCATAGTAAAAAATCATAAGAGAAATAGAAAGGAAGACAACGAAAAAAAAAATGGCTTAATTTAGTTTACGCTTTTAGTTTAAGTATAGATTATGTGCTGTAATGGGCAATGTACTCCCACAAATGCATGGACCTTGGTAAAACATTACCCCTATTCTTCAGGCTGCTGCTTTGATCTTTGGTCCTCTAGCTGTTTTGGATGATGAACTGTCTAAAATGATGGATGAAGTTTCATTGCAGGTGCAGGTGGAGGTGTGATATTACAATTTACCTGCCTAATTAATTTTTCAACATACAAGACACTAACTACACTTGCTTGATTATTTTTTGCAAACAAACAACACACATCACATAGTACTGTAGATGGCATCGATACCATAAGAGTACAATTTTGAAGATGTCCATCAAAAACTTGTAGATCCAGACCATGCCTAAAATGTTTCAATGTATGTTTATGTAGATCCAAAAAGAATTATTTTGATTTTAAGCTGCCACATTTGGCCTTAGTAAGGCAAAACAAAGTAAACATTCCAAGTTTTCTAACAAACATTCAAGGGTTCGCCATCCTACTATGTGACCAAACACCTACTGTATTCAACTTTAATATCAACTACACCATGGACAGAAAATAAGCATAAAAACTTTAAAACCAATGTTAACAATTGTGTTTACTTCTAAAGTCATGAGAGAACTAACCTGGTAATGTAAAACTATCCAGTCGAATCGAAGCCTAATGCAGGGTAATAGATCTAAAAATTTTAAGAAAGAAATTATTATACCCAATTACTTTGAAGAACAATTAAGACTATATAGTACATACTTTTTTGAATATTTTTGTGGTATTTTAAAACTAATGTTGTGATATCTCCCATTGTTTTAGCGTATTTTATGAAGGCTAAACACTTATTGTAGACATTGTCCACTTTTGCACAATACATGTCTTTCTTCCACAGAGCAATATCCAAAGCATGAGCTCCTTAATGTACATTATGCCAATTCTATTGACAAATGCAGCTGTGTTCCTTCTGTGGAAAAGATCTCCAAAGCTACTGACAAAGTATTTTACCTTGTCTGCTTTGCCAGGTATCACAAGAGTTCAAATTTATTATGTATGTGCGGCACTTCCCTATACTCGATAAACCTTCGTGCCAAATATTTTGGGAAAATCATTAGCAAGAATTGATTTTACATAACCTTCTATTGTTTATGGCAGTTTATAATTATGTCAAAACCCTGTGGTGTCAAATGGGATGATAAGGGCAATGCATCAATTAACGTGTAGAACTGATTTTGTTAGTAAGCCACTAAAAAAAACAATAAATGGTTAAGAAATTTGTGTGTATTCCTAAAAAGCAATTACATATTGTGAACAGCTTATTTTGACTCAGAGACTAACATAACACCAGTGTTTTTTTATTTCCTGTTGTTTTTTTTAACATGAAACATATCCAATTTAACAGATTTTAACATTTTTAAGATATCAAGGCACCATAACTTTGAACTGACAGAGCAATATGTCAAGTTAACCAATCTTTTTTATACTGTTATCTGAAACTAGCTACATACAGCAATCCTGTTAATTGGTGTATATTTAAGATATGTTGTTCTGTCTTTTTATGTTGTGGGAGGCGTCAATCATTTTTTTCATCTAGGTAAAAGGAACTTCCCATCTCTGCTGTGGTCTGCATTCAGTCACAAAGGCTTTATTCATCTGTGTGTTAACATGTATGTGCTGACAAGTTTTTCCGCTGCATGGCAAATGTATGCAAAGCATTCCACTTCTCCACGATCACCAGTAAGTAGACATTGTTAAACAATGCCAATTCCGGCCTCAAAAAACTTGCACTTTACCTGCCAAAGTGGATAATGTTAAAAGTGCCAAGTCCTCGCTGTAAATAAGTTTTACCTATTTACCTGTCAAGATCTGTGTCAACAGATTTTGTTAGAAACTGATCTTTTGAGCCAACATTTCTGGTATCAGTTTGTCACGGTGGACCTAATGCCATGTAGCACGGTGTTTTAATCAACCATTTATATTTTACATCATTTTACACATATCTTAACCTTCCCTACACGAGCCATCATTTAATTGTGGTAGACTCAGAATTGTCAGCGTAGTACTACTTTCCACCAAGTATATCATCGTATGTTATTTTCAGCCAGTAAACTTTAACAATCGACCGCAATTCCTGTTTCTTTACTTTTAACAGGGCAGGGAGGTGTTAGCTTCAGAACAATCGAACTACTTGTACCCGTTCTACTTCTCCGCTGCAGTTGTGTCAGGATTTGGAAGCTTTGCTATAAAACTCATTGGTGGAATCAGTATTCCCTCTCTTGGTGCTTCAGGTAGCTTTTTCAGTGGTAAAGCTATTGTATTTAAATTCACTTCTGGTGAGTGGGAAAGCATGTTATCACATGGGCAACCGTAAGATTTTATATACGAGTTATTCCATTGTGTAATACATGATTAACCCATTTCTACTCCTCAACCTATTATCCCACTAGGTTAAAGTGATTATCCATCCATTTCAAACCAACCAAACCACCGTCTAGCTTCAAACTCACAAACGAACGCTTTTTCCGACTAAATTATCTAAAAGGGTGTTAAATCTACAGGTGCGATCATGGGTTTGATCGGCTACATCTGCACCAAAGTCCCAGAGAGTCGGATCAGCATCGTGTTCTTACCCAACTGGAGCTTCACTGCAGACTCCGCAATAAAAGGAATCGCTCTGTTTGATGCCGCTGGCCTGCTGATCGGCGCCTTTACCAAGTGGAGATATACCGTTATTGATCACGCTGGGCACCTTGCCGGCCTTCTCTTTGGAATGTGAGTCGGTTTTATCTTGAAATTAAACTTGTGACCACACGCTATCTAGTTGAAAGTTAGTTAAGGTAGTCACTCATATGCGATTTTGCGACTGTCTGCTCACTGTAAAGAAACAACCAAGTGTCCGTCGGTCTGCGAATGTGTGTGTGCGCGTGTGTAGATCCGACCAAACTTGATCTTTGAACTTCCGCCTAACCAACCCATATATTATTGTAGTTGGTACGCAAAGTCCGGATCTCAGCTACTTTCCGCATGGCATAGATATTGTCGGAAGAAAATACTCGGATCCCCCCGGCCCCGGTAGCTTGCTTTCTTCGTCTTCAATGCTTTAAGTTCAATGGATTGGATATATATATCTACCATTCTTTATTAAAATAAATTTGCTGTGTATATCTAAGGTCCGTTTTTTAATCAGTTGCCCAACGGCAAAGTGCAGTCAGTTATGTGAAATTTTGGGAATCAAAGCCAGGAGAAATCGTTTTTAGTGATTTTGGCAAGGCACTTCGTGGATATTGCGTTAATGCAGTGAAATATAGGGTTAAACTATACCAGAAGTACCTGACCTTGGCCATGATAAATTCTACGGCGCAAAGTGTAAAACGTCAAACGCTTGATATGCATGGCATGTCGCTCCGACATCTACCAGAAGGGTTAATGGAATCGCAATAAAACTTTGTGATTTGTGGGACAATAAGATTTAGATATGCAGAAACCAAAATTTTGGGTGATAAATTCAGGGGAATTCCCCTGAGACGTTAAAAACCAAAACGGCATTTTTTTCTAAAAAATTAGCTTTTTTGGGCATAGCGTTTGAAAGGCTGATCCAATTTGAATCAGATTTGGTGGAATTTTAGTGCAGTAGTCAGTGATTTAACACTGAAGAAATAAAAAAGTACATAGGGAAATACCCTAAATAATAAGCTTTTGTTCTTAAGTGATGATTGTGACACTTGTGACAGGCATGCCATGTCGCCCGACATCTACCAAAAGGGTTAATGGAATCGCAATAAGTCTGTGTGATTTGTTAACCAACATGGTCTCGTCTAGATATGCACAAACCAAAATTTTCGGTGATAAATTAAAGGGAATTCCCCTGAGACGTTAAAAACCAAAACGGTATTTTTTCCTAAAAAATTATATTTTTTGGGCATAGCGCTTGAACGGCTGCTTCAATTTTAATCAGATTTGGTGGAATGTAAGTGCTTTTGTCACTGATTTCACAAGAAATTAAAAAAATTACTTAGGGAATTACCCTAAAAATAAGATTTTGTTCTCGAATGATGATTGTGACTGGCATGGTATGTCGCTCCGATATCTACCAAAAGGAGTAATGGAATCGCAATAAAAATTTGCTTTTTGTTAGACACCATGGTCTAGATATGCAGAAATCAAAACTTTGGGTAATAAATCTAGGGTAATTCCCTTGGAACGTTAAACACCAAAATGATATTTTTTTCTAAAAAATGCTTTTTTGGTCATATCGCTTGAACAGCTGCTCCAATTTTAATCATATTTAGTGGAATGTAAGGGCATTAGTCACTGATTTAACACTGAAGAAATAAAAAATATTACCTGGGGAAATATTCTAAAAAATAAAATTTTGTTCTCAGAAATCATGATTGTCACAGGCATGGCATGGCGTCCGACATCTACCAGAAGGAGTAATGAAATCGCAATGAAACTTTGTCATTTGTTAGACAACTTAGTCTAGATATGCAAAAACCAAAATTTTGAGTGATAAATCTGGGGTAAATTTCCCTAAGATGTTCAACTCCAAAACGGTATTTTTTCTCTCTAATAAATAGTTTTTTTTTGTGAATAGCGCGTAAACGACTGCTCTAATTTTGATCAAATTTGGTAAAATGTTAGTATTTTAGTCACTTTGTGGCAATTAAAAGAAAGAAAACATTTACTTAGGGTAATTTCCATAAAAAACGAAGATATGTTCCTCATGATTGTGACAGGCATGACACATCGCAAGGATATCTCCAACAACAAGGAGTCGTCAAATCGGATTGAAATTTTAAGAATTGTTAGATAACATGGCCCAAAAATATAAAAATAAAAACTTATGTTCTAAATTCATAGGGAATTCCCTGAAGCCATGAAAAACAAATCGGGTTGTTTTTCGAATTTAGCTTTATTTCACTACAGCGCTTGAAATGAAGTTTTATTTTAAAACATTTTTGGAAAATTTTCGTCAATATAACACGATTTATCTTTTTTAATCATTATGGAAATTAAGTTTGGTCTAATAACTCTGAGACCCATGCGTTTATGCTTGCAGAAACAAACTACATACTCGGTGTATAAAAAACAAATTGTGGTTAGGGACCATGTAGCATGAATAAATGGCATACAACATGTGTTTTACAAAAAGTGGTGGTTAAACACGTGGTTGACACTCTCTAGTTAAAGGTTGATATCTCTTATTTTTATAGGGTAGGGGTGGACTTTGCTAAGCATTACTAGTACACTGACTAGGTGAATTCAATTGTTTCACTGTTATGATCGGTAGTTGTGGTTCACCAGATTTCCAATCTGGAGGTTGTGAGTTTTAAAGCAGCCACCGATTAGTTGTTACAAGAGGCAAAGTAATTAGGTTAACTTGTGCCCACTGCCACATATATTGCAGTTTGTTGTGTATAATTAAAACATTCCTTCATTTTGTTAGAAATCTCCATTCCACTGGGTAAAGCGTCGTCTACTTTATGCATTAAAGGAGAGAAAGTTTCTAGAGAACAGATATGAATAGCAATCGGCTGTTTTCGATACAACAAGTTATACTATTCCATTATATGTTGCAATATCTGTAGCAATCTTGACATTATATTTGCAAAAACTGCATTTATTTCATTTAATCGACGCCAACTGTGTTCGTTCTGTCATTACCGTATGACGTCATTGACACTTATCACCTCATGATGTCATTGACACTTAAAGCAGTTGTTTTTCATCTACGTCATTATTTGCTTTATAAAGCGTTGTGCGATTACACATACACAGAGATACATAGAGATACAACTTAATAAAGAATACGAGTACAGTTTTTCGATTTGTCTATTTAGTGGAGGTTCCGCTGCCAGTCTAGTTTAGTTCCACGCCATGTGGGTACATATGGAGTCGGAGCGAAGCTTTATGTACTATAGGTATAGAAGGCAGCGGAACCTGGGACATTGGCCCCGGCCAGTATAGATCGTTGAAAAACCCCTGGCCCCACATATCCCCCCTCAATATTGGATTCCATGTTCACCAGAGAAAGTTCGGGACATCCGAACACGGGGGTTACGGACTCGGTTTGGAACGACTGTTGACATGCCTCACCGACCGCTACCACATCCGGGATGTTTGTCTTTATCTCACGATACTAGTGTCCCTTAATGAACACAATTTGGACACAAACAGTTCTTCTAATTTTCAATGACGCAACTCTCTTTATTAAGGAACACTACACGATACAGCCCTTAAGCGCCACTTAGCGACCACCTATCATACCATTTCTATTTTACTCAATAAAATGAGATTTTTAAAAGTATATGCCAATGCGTATTTTTTAACTTAATTAATAATATTCCAATAACATTTTTGCCGAGTTGCGTATCTAATTCACCATCAATGTTTTAAGTTTTAAGAAATATAAGTTCTTGCAACTGGTACTAGCTTTTGCATGCAGTATCTATTATAAGGATTTATATATATTGTGGTGACGTAGCAAAGCACGACCGACCAAATATACGGGCGGATAAATGAATTTTTACTTTACAATGGGCGGTTGTTGTGTCACAGAAGCTAAAAGCAATTACTTGTTACGTTAACTAGTTTTGTCCGGCCAGTTGGTCTAGCCGAGGAGTGGACAACCTTTCTTAGTCTGGGTGCCAAAATCGGCTAAAGTTAATGGAAAAATCCTTCCGCGTGTCAACTAACAATTCGTGATAACATATTTCTTTTTCATTCTTAAAGGTGCCTGTTTTTAAAAAAATAATCCAAATTTACTAAAATAGTGAAAACACAATATAACACAAAAATTCACAATAAACTTTCTAAAAAAGGTTCAAGTTTTATTTCAAATAAAATATCAGTCTGAATAGCTTTAAATACATCTCGTACATCAGTTTTCTTAGCTGATGGTCCTAACTAAATAACTTTTTAAAGTGATGACTTTTAATTTTTATATTTACTGCAAAATAAGCGGGTGCCTCTAAATACCCAGTGTGGGCAGTGTGTAGGCAGTGGGCCAG
>CH000276.1:45994-63870 GCA_000149265.1 Ciona savignyi | reverse complement strand
CTAACCCTAACTCTGGCACACTGCCTAACACTGCCTACATAAGCGCTGTACTACTCTATTACTGATAGGGAAAACATAAGGCAGATGAAAAAGTGTGCTTAACAATGTATTTTTACTCTCATTAACGCAATTTAATAAACATAACGATGAGATTAAGTGAAATAAGTTTACCGGTCTTTTTTACTTGCCGAAATATGCATGTATGACCTTTACCGATACGATACCAAATGACCTTGCCGGTACATGGTACATCATGTTTAGCCTTATAACATGCTGTATCTCAAATTGCTAACAAAAGTAAATTAAAGGGGAACTGAAGTCAATTTTAAGAATATCTTAATAAATGGAAAAAAATACGCTGATTTCAAAAATCAAATCAGTTTCTTCCAATATTTTTTTGTTAAAGAGTTATGAGCAAATATGCATTTTATTTTATGTTAGGGGATTTCCCGTATTACGTCACTGACGTTGTTGAGATTTCGTGCCTATATGCATTGTATACAATCATGTGCCAGTTTATAGGTGAATTAGTAACATAAGCGCCTGCAGGAGCGTTGTATTTTCGATTTTTTTATGGAGACTTAGCATAACACTTGTCATATAGCCTTACTGAACCAATGTACCCGCGTGACAGCTTACCTTAAGCGCGATCATTCAGGCCTGCACGATCCTGGACCTAAGCTGAATGCTGAGGTATACACAGGTCTCGTATTTAAATGACTTTAGAATAATAAGTCTTAGCAAGTTATATCATAAATCATAGAAGTGAAGATAGAACAAGAAACTAGAACAGGAGGCAGTAAACTGTAACTGCCAGCAATTTATAGAAATAAACCAGCAATCAATCAAAGATCAGATGCCGTGGGAACAGCCTATTTCTTTCATGATTGTTGCTTTTCAATATATAGCCATAATCTGCAACGTAGACTAGCAATGTTGTTATCAACCCCTAGGCTACAAACTGAGAGTGTGAGAGATTTGGTATACATATGCATAGAAGTTTTAACAAATTTCTTTTGTTTTCTTCATTTCTAGAGTAAATTTAAGTTAATGTTGTAACACTAAAATGGATGACAGTTTTCAGCATTCTGGCATGGATGAAAGAAGTTTTATTGAACACAATAAAACAACACAAATTTAGTCATGTGCGTTTTAACCAAGGAAAACGTCTGAAAGTATCTTTGAAGATGCAAGCCCCATAGTTGAAAATGTTTATTTAGAAACATTACCCATTGACATGACTTGGTGCCGTTGCAAAAACTGTATTCTTATGGACACACCGCAAGAATGTTTATGCTGCATGAATGTACATGCATTTGTGCTCAAAATAATGCCAGACTGGACTTGCATTACTAAAAGCCCTTATTTTTCAATTATCTGCTTGAATAAAGAAGTTCTTGAAGTTGCACTTGATGTACTGGGTTGATCACTATGTTTAAAATCATAATCAGAAAAATTAAAAATTGTTGGAACTGTATTTTTCACCAAGTGGTTTGTTTTCATCATCTTGTCTACTCCATTGGAGTCAAATACAATTTTACTATGATAATCCTTGTCACAAATATGTGCACTACACACTGCGGTTCTTTTTCCGGGTAGTTTAGAACGCTTGCATTGTTGTATCTATTGCTTCAACCGTTTTTTGTCGTTGTGAGGAAATCGATGGAAGAGCACAGGTGGATTGGAATTTCGTGTGCTGTAATAGGAATTTGTACATCCTGGAGCAAAACAATATACTCCAATCACTCATTTTTCCTTCTCAGTGGCTTAACTTTAGGCATTTTACAATATCTAATAAAAAGAACTAAATTAGAAATGTGGTATATTCTTATTAACTTATTTGGGTAGTTAAGTAAAGATCTATTATATATATTCTTCACTTACTTATCTGAGTGCTTGCTGTGTACTTATTGTCAGACTACACATCAGCTACTCAACTGTGGATTGACTGGTTTTTGCAATAAGTGGTATTCTCAACCAGCAGGCTAATGCTCAGTTTCAATAACAGCAGACATTAAATGCACCACATACACAACAGCAAAACATTATACAAACAACCAAGGTAAACCATGAAAGAAATAGGCTTTTCCCACCGCATAGTCTAACATTTGCCTAATGGCTGGTTTATTTCTATAAATTGCTGGCAGTTACAGTTTAATGCATTCTGTTATAGTTTTCTTGTTCTGTTTTCACTTTTATTATTTATGATATAAATTGCTAAGACTTATCATTCTAAAGTCGTTTAAATACGAGACCTGTATACCTCAGCATTCAGCTTAGGTCCAGGACCGTGCAGGCCTTAATGACCTCGCTTAAAGTAAGCTTTCACCATGTACATTGGTTCAGTAAGGCTATATGACAAGTGTTATGCTAAGTCTCCATAATAAAAACGAAAATACAACGCTCCTGCAGGCGCTTCTGTTACTAATTCACCTCTAAACTGACACATGATAGTATACAATGCATATAGGCACGAAATCTCAACAACGTCAGTGACGTAATACGGGAAATCCCCTAACATAAAATGAAATACATATTTGCTCATAACTCTTTAACCAAAAAATATTGGAAGAAACTGATTTGATTTTTGAAATCAGCGTATTTTTTTCCATTTATTAAGATATTCTTAAAATTGACTTCAGTTCCCCTTTAAGATGCAAAGTGTAACTGATATTAACTACATTTGGCTACATTTACTACATCTGGTTGTCTGGACAAAAGTACAAAGTTATCTTACGTCCGATCCTTCGCCTGTGGCAGCAAGTTGCGAAATTTACAAGCGAATTGTTGTATTCTTTGGTCTTTGTTGAGTAACAATAACACGGTAATAAATAATCAAATGTTTACTTCACAACTTACGCCCTTACGGTAATAAACATTTTATGCACGTGGCCAAAGCTCAAATAATACAACAACTTTTAAATTATTATCTTTGAAGAAAAGAATCTAATTTCCTTGACCTAGCGTGCCAGAAATACCAGCTGGTGTGCCAAGTTCGGCAGGCGTGCCAGGGGTAGCCCATGCCTGCCTGCCACTCTAGCAGTTAAGTGCGTCGCCTTTCAATCGAAAGGTTGCAGGTGCGAAACTGGTCTGCTAGTCGGTTGTGTCCTTGGGCAAGGCACTTCACGGACATTGCCTGAACCCAGCGGATTAATGGGGTTTTACCAAATTGAAGAAACGTGTCTATGATATACAACACACTGCAATAGCTCCGGTAACCCGACGATGGGCGCGAAAGGTGATCTGACGGTTGCCCGTGTGAAAACCCACTTGGTTTTTCCATTCACGGGGATAAACCTGAATATCCTATCCTATCCTATCCTAGTTTAAAAAATTGTGTAAATTAAAAGGTTCAGCGGCACATTGTTACAAACACATGGCCAAACTTGGCTACAATGTTGCATACAAATGGATTTACGAAGCGCGAGTTATAAGAACCGTTTCCCCTACTTCACACTGATAACCAAGTGAGGAAACAATAGTAGCAATCCAATTTGAGGCACCGTGCTTAATACAGTGAATCAACCTTTTTTGTCGAAAATTTCCACGAAACTATCTGAGCATTTGCTGGATTCAGTTTAAGCGTATTTCAGGTTTTATTCTTGCTTCTTAGGTGAGAGCGTGAATTAAAATTAGAATTGTGTAAAAAAAGTTGTGTCATCTTTAGTAAACAGAATGTATAAAAGAAAGTCTTGTAACTTTAAGGTTTTGACAAGAAAACTGCTCCTTGCAACTCAGGCCTATGTCGTGCTGTGTATTATCGTCCTGGTACTAAGTACAAGGTAAGTTCTAGGCCTATATTGCATTACGTTTCTCCGTTTGCTTTTACAACTTAAACATACAGTTTTTTACAACGAAAAATTGTTCTTTCTTGAACATTTACCCGTTCATAATCCAGCCAAACGTCAACCAAGATTAGTTGCAACCATCGAAGAATGTTCGACAACGAATCTTCCAAAGAAACGTGTAGAAATGATTACCTTGGTAACCAAGTTTATTGTTTTATATGATATTATTATTGTTTACTCGCTAGTTAAAGCCTCATCACTATTGCTTGCAAAGATATTGTAATCTCTAATGTGCAGTGGCTAAGTGCGTTATATATAATATTTATATCCTTTTTATTGATGCCCCTTTTCTGTTCCTGTGTTGACTAAAATATTACAACATCATCATTTTGTTAACCACCTTTATGTTTTAAATCTAAACAATTGTTATGTTAGTTTATAATAATATATATTGTGTCGTCATAGGTATATTGTTTGGTCATAGTTATAATGTTTGGTCATAATTGACCAAGTAACTACATGCGTCACACGGAAACAAGAGCATTGCAGTTGGGTTTAAGCTGATACGCTTACGAAGACACATCTTCAAGTTGAATTAATTTCGAGCATCCTTTCCGAGCATCTTTGAAATGCTTTGAGATTCATTAGGACAAAATACCACATTTTTACATCCTAAAATGCCCAATGGAATGTACAATTATATAACACTGGCTAAATTTAATAAACAAATTATTATTCGTGACTTCGAACATGCATCAACAGCACTGAATACGTCTGGAGTTGAAGACAGATTCAACCGAACACAGTTAACAAGGCAAATAAAGGGGGAGATAAACCATTTTTGGATGGCGGTTGAATATGAAGTCAGAAAGTTGATAGAGACGACAAATAACACAGAAGAAGGGGAAATGACGCTGGAGAGACTTCGAGATAGAAAGCAGTGAAATAATTTTCCAATTTTGTACTTTTAAAGCCTAAAACTGTTTCTTGTGGGCAGATAAAAATCCATAAATAATTTAAACTAATATTTAAGCTAAGAATAAAATGTTCGACATTTAGTGTATGTGTTAAATACGAATTAGCCCATGTTTTATAATATTAAATAAAAGTATAGAATACTAGTAATGGATCACGTTTGATACAAAGATATTGAGGTTTTTGACCAATTTTATGTTATTAATATTCAATGTATTTTAGTCCATCTGCGTTTCCTTTCATACAGTGCTCTAACAATCGACACTGAAGATCTACAATCCTATGATGACGTGTGGAAAAGTCAACTTGCCACAAAATCGTCATCTCACCTTACAACGTGGATCCATCGGTTACAGGTTAATTATCGGTTCATTTTCGAAATTCACACCTTCCGTCTAATGTTATAGTATTGTAGCTTATAATGTGTACCTTAAGGGTAATTAAATCTTAAAATTATAATTACATCACTTGTTAGAACTACAACTTGCAATACACTACAACGTGAAACTTTTTGATGATAACAAACATGTTTCAGATGTGGACTATACAGCCGAATTTATATCAGCTTACACACGAACGGATGACATGACTAATAGTCACACAATGCCGTGCAAGACTAAACTAATTTTCCACAGTCACGAAATATATTTGCTTGGGGTGCTAATTCGCCTAATTCAGGGAAAATTACTGCCTGCTTAAAAAATTCAAATATATATACTATGGATACACTATATTATATCAAGTGTGATTGAACGCGTCGGCTTGGAGAAAATAGAGCATGCAGTAATGTAATTTGTTGTGGTTGACATACGGTTGCTATTGTTTGCATGTGTACCACATCGTTAAAATATTAATACAGGCAAAAATATGCATCATTTTTCAATGGATTGTAATGATCTGTCGGCACATACATTGCAAATATTACTTATTTTATTTACTAGTTAAATACACGTATGATCCGCACGATTTTTCAGAATCCCCCGAATTGCGAAAACGTCTCCAAATCTTACTGGAAAGAACTGGTTAAATGTGGAATAGGTTGCGTAATGCATCAGCTTGTAGTTGGAATGGATCATACAATGGAAACTAAAAAAGTTCTGCTCGCGAACTTCGCCAATACACAGTACATGAAGGATGAGAATATGGACAATTTCCCATTTCTTCCATTGTCTTCATGCAACAATCCGACGAATGTCGACAATTGGGAAGAATATGTTTGTCAATTTACATATTGCGGACCAAAAAATGGTGAGAAAAAAACTTAATAAAGATTACTTCCAAAATATCATTATCGGGCCGAATAGCTTATTGGCTACTTGCTTGTATCCTTAGGCAAAACACTTTGTAGATATCGCTTGGGCGGAGTACATTAATGGTATGAAAAGAACGTCTAAACTGAAACAAAGATCTTGATGGACCCGAAGCTATTGCAATGTTCTGTGTATGAACGGGGCGTTCCTTTATTTTAGTAAAACCCATAATTTCACTAAGTTTAGGCAATGCTTACAAAGCCTTGCCCATAGACATGCTTTATTACCCACCAGTTTAACCTTTTGGCTGAAACGCGACGCACTGACCCACCAAGATAATCGTTAGCCACTAACGTCTCCTATTTGTGATACAAAGATAACCTGTAGCCCGTATTCCATGATTGTGTCTAGCAAGTTACTCTTTATATATATTTCCCCTTGGCTGTCGCTTTGTATGACATCTTTATATTATTTATTAAATTACTATTTTCCAAATAGAATAAAATTGAACAGATTATAAAATATCGTAAAATGGTTATGGTAACAACAGCTCAGGTTAGACTTAATGGTAATGGTAACCAGGGTGTCTGACGAAATCTCAAACTATCTGGGTATGCGTTGAACTCTCTCGGTAAGAACAAATGGAATGGTAAACCAAAGTCAATGGAAATAATACATTATCCTTATTCAAATAGAATATAAACTAGAGAGTGACAACCACCGTGTTTAACTACCACTATTTGTAAAACACATTTTGTATGCCATATATTCGTACTACAGGGCGCCCTAACCACAATTTGTATTTTATATATACACCGAGTAGGCCTATGTAGTTTGTTTCTGCAAGCATAAACACATGGGTCCCATATAGTTATCCAACCAAACTTTTTTTTCCATGTGTATAAAGAATAAACGTCTTAAATTTACGAACATTTCACCACAAATGTTTTAAATTAAAGCTTTTTTTTAAGCGCTGTAGTGAAATGCAGGTAAATTCCCAAAACAGCCCGATTTAGTTTTTCATGGTTTCAGGGAATTCCTGTGGGTTTAGTAGATAAGTTTTTGTTTTTACATATGTGGGTCATGTTATGTAACAATTTTTAAAGTTTTAATCTGATTTGTCGACTCCTTGTTGGAGATGTCAGTGCGATAGGGCATGTAGCAGCGCTCTGCTTTTGACGGGTTTTGAGCAGGTTGAGACACAAGGATAGCATAGGTGAACAGAGGTTAAGTATTTTATTGAGTATTTACGTAAGGTGCAGCCGGGAAAGAGCGCTGTACACAGGGCATAGCTTAAGTAGGTATACAGGTAAAGATATGAGAGAGCAGCTAGTCCAAGGAAGGACTAACCAAAATGCTCTCTCTGATATTATAAAATCTTATACAGTTTATATAAGACATATAACAGGAAACACATGTTTGTATACACGAGGCGTGGACGTGTTAAACAGAAATCGCGGGGAAGCAATTCATCGACTGAAATGTAGAAAACAGGAAATTAATCGCGACTTTCCATGCACAAAATATGGACACATGGCATGGCGCGATCTAGTTGTTAAAATATATAATATTACAATTATAAACGTGTGGGATTCCTACAGGCATGCCTGTCACAATCATAATTCAGAAACCATATCTTAGTTTTTAAGGGAATTACCCTTACAGTAAATGTTTGTCTTTATTTAATTGGCACAGAGTATGTAATGGTCTAGCATTTTATCAAATCTGATTAAAATAATTATAGCAGCCGTTCAAGCGCTATGCCCCAAAAAGCTAATTTATTAGAAAAAAGCGTTTTGGTTTTTAACGTCTCAGGGGAATTCCCCTGGATTCATTAACCAAAATTTTGGTTTCTGCTTATCTAGACCATGTTGTCTTTTTTACAAATGTAAAATTTTCAATGCGATTCCATAACTCCTTTTGGTAGATGTCGGGACGACTTGACATGCCTGTCACAATCATGATTTGAGAACAAAATCTATTTTTTAGGGTATTTCCCTAGGTAATTTTTTTTTATTTCTTTTAAGTGTTAAATCAGTGACTAATGCACTTACATTTCACCGAATCTGCTTAAAATTGAAGCAGCCGTTCAAGTGCTATCATAAAAAAGCTAATTTTTTAGAAAAAAAATAGCGTTTTGGTTTTTAACGTCCCAGGGGAATTTCCCTGGATTTAACACCTAAAATTTTGGTTTCTGTATATCTAAACCATGTTGTCTAAAAATGTCAAATTTTCATTGCGATTCTATTACCCCTTTTGGTAGATGTCGGGTCCACAAATCATACCTGTCACAATCATGGTTTAGGTATAAATCTTCATTTTTGGGGTATTTCCCCTAGTATTTTTTTTATTTCTTCTAGATGTTAAATCAGTGACTAATACACTTACATTCCACCTAATCTAATTCAAATTGGAGCAGGCGTTTACGCGCTATGCCCAAAAAAGCTAATTTTTTTAAAAAAATACCGTTTTGGTTTTTACCGTCCCTGGGTAATCCCCCTAGATTTATTACCCAAATTATTGGTTTCTGCATATTAAGACCATGTTGTCTAACAAATTACCAAGTTTTACTGTGATTCCATTACCCCTTTTGGTAGATGTTGGGTACACAAGCCATGCCTGTCAAGCGTTTGATGAAAAAAAAAAGAAAAAAAAACGGACAAAAACAATATGTGGTCCCATTTTCCAAATGGGACCCATAATTAAACAGATCATAAAATATAAGGATGATTGTTAGCGATAACAACTAAAGTAAAACTAAATAACATTCAAACTAATATAACGCATAATACATTGCATAAAGGAACATAGCAAAATAATTTAAAGTTTTTAATCATATACAATCCACGATAATAATTTGGTAACCTGAACATATATATTTTTAACTGGGATATTACCCAATTGACTTTGTGTTTTATGCATAAAATTCGAACATTCTTTTTAACCATTGTTGTTTTATCTTTCACTTTAAATCATTAAATAAATTATTTTACTTCTATTAAGGAACTAAAATCCGACAGAGTGAAGGTAAGCTGTCATATTTTGAGGAACCTATATTGAGCAAGGGATTTGCCTTTAAACCTGCTGCAATTTCTGATGAGACTTGGTTGGAAATAAAGAGTTTTCATGGGAATCCGAGAGCGTGGGTCTCTGGGCATATACTGAGTTATTTGATGCGACCCAAACCATGGATGCAGACGATATTAGATCGATTTGAAAAGAAGATAGATTTCAGCATACCCATCGTCGGGTGAGTGCGTTAAGATTCGAAAAGTTTCAAGATTTGAAACTGGTCGCTATAGCTTGTCGGGTCTGTCCTTGGGAAATGCACGTGAAGAAAATTGCCTGACGTAAGTGGAATGATTGGTCTACTAAATTGAATAACCGTGTGAATCATACACAACACACCGCAATAGCTCCGGTAACCCAGTGGGCAATCTCACGAATGGGGATAACAATACTTGTTACGCCAATTCACGTGGATGAACATTAGTAAAGAGGAAATTAATATTGACGACTAGAACTTACAAGTTAATTATAATGTGTAAGTCCTATAGAGATGACTGATAATTATAACTACACAGCGTCTATAATATTGACAGGAAATGATTTTATATTTCAGTGTCCATGTTCGAAGAAATGACAAATTAGAAGCCCCTCGCGAATATGCGACTTTTGTAGATTTAAGCGAATTCATGATCTATGTAAAGGAGTGGTACGATAAGTACGAACTTCGTCTTGAAAAAGAAGGTAAAAGCAATGTCGTCCAGCGTAGAATTTACCTGGCTACTGACGATCCAGGTGTTTGGGACGAAGCTCAAAGGTAAAAACACATTTTTCTATTTATTTAAACGTTACTTCCCTATCACACTACAGGCTACATTATAGTATTGTGCAAATTACAAATGGTAATAACAAGTTTTAATTGCACTCTAGGGAATTTCCCGAATTCAATTTCCTGGGAAGCAAACGATTTTCAATTGATGCGAGTACTGTAAAAACAAAAGAGACTACTGACGGTCTTATTGGTGCCGTAATTGATATTATGATGCTGTCAAAATGTGACTTTCTTGTTTGTACCTTAACTTCAGAGGTAAAACGCGTTTTAACATTTACCCAGGTTTGTTTTAACAGTTCTTAACTACCGCATTTAAAACTATAAAGGAACTTTTATAACTATAAAGCATTTACTGCAGAACATTTGTCTCACTGGGTTTAGGTAATTTCTGTTAGGTACATTGCTAAGAAACATAACCGATTTGATAGCGACCAGTTTCGAACCTGCAACCTTTCGGCTAAAAGGCGACGCCTATAACCCCTAAACTAATCGTTTGGACAATTTTGTGTCCTATGGTTTCTAACCTATAAATTTCAGCTTTCAACGGTCGCATATGAACTCATGCAAGTTCGAAACTGGAAAGCCTTCGATAATTATGTATCTTTGGATCATATATATGGTGGTTGTTTAGGCATGCCTGCGGTATTTCATCAAGCTATTCTAACTCACAAAGGCAATTTACATTCTGAGGAACTAAACTTGGAAATTGGAGATGTTTTATTTACCCAGGAAACAAACTCCAGTGGTTATTTTAATGGCGCTAACAACAGAACAGGGGAGAAGGGATGGTATCCATCCTACAAAGTAAAGGATGCCACACAGTTTTACTCCAGGATGGACAAACGCACCTTGGAATTGACCCACGGAGTAGATGAGATGAAGGATGATCAGGGGAATGCTTTGAAAATGTATATTCCCTTCGACTAAAAATCGTTAACGTTAGTCAGAAAAAATAGCTTGATGCATGGCCATTTTTGAGGAAACATTTTTTTTAATTATTGGTAGAAATTAATATATTTTATTATTTGGCCATTACCCAATTCATTTTGTTACTATTTTTTTATTTAAAAGTTATTTTAGGGGAAGCACCACAAATGGTTCTTAAATAGTTTTTTTTTCTTTTTGTTATTCAAAAAAATAGACAGCGTCCAAAATAGTTGTTAAGCGTTGTTTCTGTTTAAGTAATTATTATTTTCTGCATATTTCAACACCTATACTTTTTTCTAGCTACCACAAACTGCTACCCTGCTTAAACAGTCACCAGATAATAAAGTTAAACTGCGTGTTGCACTATACAGACGACTCAGTCACGTCCGTTTTGAAGAGCGGCGTTGCTTTAACGTCCCGTATTAGCTGGAAGGAACGATTAAATCTAGTTGACAATTTTAGAAGTGTTTAATAATAATGTATTCAAAACAATGTAATGAAAACGTGTTGGGAAAATAACCAAAAGTTTACGAAAGTTAGACGATCGGTAATGTTTCCTAATTTTCCTTTTTTTAATATTTCACATAGTTAAACTAGTATATTATACAAATGTACACTTTTTTTTCAAATTTGATTTCCCGAAACAGTAGTGGTTATAGGTGGTTAGCAATCTCCGGGGTTACCTTAATTTTTTAACTACACTTTAGGTACAAATCAACAAACATTAATACAAAAATAACCTTAACAGCATAATTTCTTTATATTAATATGGGGCGTAAAGAAACGCAAGAAACCAAAATAGACATCACCTTTTTAAAGAAAACCCATAAAAGTGTGTTTAAAACGTGTTGGTAATTTTTCACGAATTTTTTTTTTTTTCTAAATTATACCACATTGGATGCACAGTTAAATGACTACTATACACAATGTATAAATCTCGAAGGCAAAAAATAAACAAACATTAATACAAAAGTAACCTCTGCAGCATAAATTCTTTATATTAATATGGGGCGTAAAAAAACGAAAATAAAACCAAAATATTTATTAACTTTGTAAAGAAAACCCTGGATGCACAGTGTAAAGAAATGGATGCACAGACTATACACAATGCACAAATCTTGAAGGCAGTTGTCGCTACTTTGCGATGAACTGTTTAAGAACCTGATTCGGCGTTTTAAGGATCAGTAGTACATGTCTGCTGGCCTGTCATGTTGGTGGGTCTGTCCTTGTGACGTAACGGTGACGTAACAATGCCTTTCCAAGATTTAAAGGAAAGAAGAAGAACCAGTAAATTGATTAGCATGTTAAGATCATAAAGGGTTAAACTGATGTAAGCTGCGGTTTTAATTAAAATTACAAATTTTGTGATGACCACAGTTATGATATTATCCACTGTACAAACGAATGCGACAACTGTTGATCGTCGTACGATGACCGAGATTCGTTCAGAGTTTGATACCGAGCTGCATTTTCGTAGGAGATAGATAAGCATCAACAACAGCAATAACTGAGCGGCAAAAAAGATACTGTAGCCCGTGTATAAAGGCCATGATTTGGCCAGGAGATACACAGCCACGTTTTGACGTTATGTAGTCATTTATAGACACGTATATAATAACGAATGTCAAACAGCCAACACATGTTATCACCAAGCAGATCCAACTCGCGGCCTTCAACGTATTGTTACAAAGAGCTGATATCGCTGGGTGGTCGTAGATTGAAACTTGTTTGAGCCACAGAAATATAACGATCGCAATAGCAGTTAGAACATATCCCACCATTGACATTTTAAATAAAGTCGAGCACGCCTCTGACATCAAGTTGCCGTAGCCGACGTTAAACACGACTTGGTTTGATATTGCTCTGAGATAACTGACTACGAACGCAAATAACAACGACGTATATAAGTTCCGTGCATTTTTGTGCGTGACATCATTTTTCTTTTTCCACTTTTCATTTCTAACCCCGTAGATAAAGATCGCCACAACCATCCACGTTACAATAAAAAGAATAAAGACATTGCAGATCTCAGCGATTAACCCCTCCGGTTGAGTAAAGCGATTCACAGGGATAACGCCAGCAGGTGCATTACTGGTAACATTTAACTCTGACATTCTTTTATCAAACACTGTAAATTAATATAAAAATAAAGAAACTAATAAGACAAACATATTTAGGTGTAATTTAATTGTAAAAACACTTATCGGAATACCCTACATTCCTAAATTTATACGCGCTGATGGGGTACTACAGGACTAGGCCTATTTATATACAAGTTTAGTGGGGGTTGTGTTTAAAATTGCCGCATATTTCCCTTTTATGTGTTACTGCCTGTATAAATGATAGCACTTTTACCTATTTAGAAGCTTAGTTAACTTCCGTGTTTGTCAATAGAATCGTCATTTCCACCATCCAAGTTATTGTTTCCTATATTATGGCAGATACAGATAGCTTCCTATTTTTAAGGGGTGTTAGTCAACACAGTCAAAATGACCATTTGTGTGGTCGAAAACTAGCCCAAATATTAATTGTTCTGATCTCAGCAACTTCCCGCATGACTTAAGTCATCCGAGAGTATCTAATTAGATACTCTCGGATAAATATAATCGGACCCCTCGACCCCGGTAGCTTACTTTCTCTAACTTCAATGCTTAAAGTGGATAATATATATATATATATATATATATATATATATGAACACTTTGTGGACATTGCCTTGACCCAGTGTAATTTTGGGTTAAACTAAACTTAGAATTAACTGACTATAGCCTTGATAAATTCTGCGACGCAAAGTGTAAATTAAAACACCAGTATTACCCAACATTTATGAAAAGACCAACGGGTTTCCCACAGCTAGATCATGGCTTTAATTGCTTAAGGAATAACTGGCTAAATTACGTACAATTGCAACCTCCACTTAGTTATCGGCTTTGTAACATTCCCACATGTTATTTATTTCATTGCTATTTCCATTGTTTTTTTAGAGAAGGCACTTCGAATCTTTCATAACGCGTTCTTATATTTTGTAATTCAAAAAAGTGGACAGCGTATACATATAGTTAGTAAGCCTTTATTGTTGGTTTGTGAATTTGTTATTTTGTGCGTATTTCAACACCTATAATTGTTTTCTAACAAACGCAAACTGACACCACTTGTAGCAAACTGCTACCCTGTTTAATCAGTCGGGAGATGATAAAGTTGAGCAGCGCGTTGCCCTGTATATACCAGGGGTCGGCAACCTTTTGCACTTCAAGAGCCATTTTAACTGATATTACTTGAAATAAAAATCACTGGCAGCTGCAAAACTATTAATACTTTTGCAATAAAAGGAACACTGTAAGATAAAGACGCGAGTGTTCTTCTCTTGGTTTCACACATTGATGGGTAGGCAATAAACTTAATAAGCGCTCGCTAGAGTAGCAATATGAGGAGCCGCATTAGATGGATAAAAAAATCGCATGTGGCCCCGTAGACGCGCATGTTGCCGAACCTTGCCCTATATTGACAAGTTATACTCCCGAACCCACTTTGTTGCGCCATTTATGGGTGCCCACTCACGCTCATATTAAAGAGCGTCATGACAGGTTTGCTTTAAGGCTCCATTTTAACAAACGGTAATATCTAATCGAAAATTTTAGAAGTGCTTCCTGAGATGTATTATAGATAAATATGACAACTTATCGATCGATCACGTCCGGCTAATCTTAACCAGAACGAACCATTGAACAGGCAAAGCGCTTTTCGTAATTTTATTGCTAATTTAAACTATCAACTTTAAAAACATAGTTAAACAGTTTGGGTTGGTATATTTAAGACATAATAGTTTCTGCTTGTAAAAACGAACGTCATACACAAAGTATATGATATTTATAAAAAGGGGAACTTTGAATCGGTAATCAGGGGGTCCAAACGTTTCTACAGTAGCATAAAGCGTTTTTTTAATTGGTTTTCGAAATAGTGATGGTTATTAGGTGGTCAACACTCTCGGGACTATCTTGAAATTTTCACTACATATTCGGTACAAATTAACAAACATTAATACAAAGGTAACCTCTACAGCATAATTTCTTTATATTAATATGGGGCGTAAAGAAACGGAACGAAAAATAAACATCAACTTTTTAAAGAAAACCAGTAAAAATGTGTTTAAAACGTGTTGGTAATGTTTCACGAATTTTTTGTTTCTCTTAATTATACCACAATGGATGCACAGTTAAATGACTACTATACAGAATGTACAAATCTTAAAGGCAGTCGTCGCTACTTTGCGATTAAAGAACTTGATTCGGCGTTTTAAGGATCAGTAGTACATGTCTGCTGGCCTGTCATGTTGGTGGGTCTGTCCTTGTGACGTAACGGTGACGTAACAATGCTTTTCCAAGATTTGAAGGAGAGAAGAAGAACCAGTAAATTGATTAGCATGTTAAGGTCATAAAGGGTTAAACTGATATAAGCTGCGGTTTTAATGGAAATTACAAATCTTGAGATGACCACAGTTATGATATTATCCACTGTACAAACGAATGCGACAACTGTTGATCGTCGTACGATGCCCGAGATTCGTTCAGAGTTTGATACAGAGCTGCATTTTCGTAGGAGATAGATAAACATGAACAACAGCAATAACTGACCGGCGAAGAAGATACTGAACCCCGTGTATAAAGGCCATGCTTTTAAATGGCCAGGAGATATGCAACCACGTTCTGACGATTTGTATTTATTTATAGACGCGAATATGATACCGAATGTCAAACAACCAACCCATGTTATCACCAAGCAGATCCAACTTACGGCCTTCAACGTATGGTTACAGACGGCTGATATCGCTGGGTGGTGGTAGATTGAAACTTGTTTGAGCCACAGAAATATGAATATCGTAATTGTAGTTAGAACATATCCCACCATTGATATGTTAATGGAAATCGAGCACGCTCCCGACAATAAGTCGCCATATCCGACATTAATCACGGCTTGGTTTCATATTGCTTTGAGATAACTAACTACGAAAGCGCATAACAACGACGTATATAAGTTTCGTGCATTTTTGTGCGTGACATCATTTTTCTTTTTCCACTTTTCATTTCTAACCCCGTAGATAGAGATCGCCAAAACCATCCACGTTACAATAAGAAGTATAAAGAAATTGCAGATCTCAGCGATTAACCACTCCGGTTGAGTAAAGCGATTCACAGGGATAACGCCAGGTACGTTAGTAGTAACGTTTAATTCTGACATTTTACTATTATAGTTTTCATCATACACTGTAAATTAATATAATATTAAGAACAAAAAACGACAAACATATTTCGGTGTAATTGTGAAAAAAAATATTAAAATAACCTGCATCATTGACAGTCTAATTGATATGCGCTGCTTTGGTACTACATACCTATATGCCTTTACTTGTCTAATGATACTTATCGACAAAATTACCAAATATTTTACTTTTCATATGTTACTGGCTTACTTCCTTTAAAAATGATACCATTTTTATCAGTAAACAAGCTCTGCTCACTTCCGTGTTTGTTAACCTTTAGTATAATCGTTTTTTTCCACCAACCAAGTTATTGTTCTCAAATTATAGAAGATGTAGATAGCGTCCTATTCCTAATATATGTTCGTCATCACCGTGCAAAGATGCAACTGCAATTTGTAGAAATTAAATAATGACCATTTTTGTGGTCCACAAATGAAACTATATATTAGTCCACTTGAATATTTTAACAAAATATAAGCCAGGAGTAAGTTAACTTGATTCGTCATTACACGTTATCCAACTCAAAATATAACATTCGACATTTCAAAACAGCGAGTCTCAAACTTATATGCGTTTGTGACATTTATTAAACGCGATGTGTAAATGTAGGATAGGATATAGGATGGGATTGTAGGGAGTCGTTGCAGGTCGCTGCCTATTTCGCTGGATTGTTCCTTGTAGGCACCCAGGTAAGCCGGTTACAACACCTGATGCGATCTGCGATTCCCTACGCGCTATCTCGACTCTCGGAGGCGCGCTAATTAATTGAGGTTTTCTTCGTAAACGATTCAGTAGTTTTATAACATCAATTGTATTGAGCAATTGAGGCGATTAACTTGGTACCAATTGCGAGTTAAATCGTTAGATGTTTAAACGACATAGATTCCAGATAAACTCTACGTATAGACACATACAAGATCTTTCTTAATGCGTTAGGGCTCTCTCCTCTTTAAGCAAAAGTAAAATAAACTTATATAGGCAAAGTACGACGGCTGTGGTTATAATCGTAAACCTAATAATGATATTTCAACATGACGGAATGTCAGCGCAAATGCCAGCTGATGGGATCGTAAATCTTATGTAACACATGAGGTCGCTACAGGATATTCATGTTTATCCCCGTGAATGGGAAAACCAAGGGGGTTAACACACGGGCAATCGTCCACCGTCGGGTTACGGGAGCTATTGCAGTGTGTTGTGTATGGACACGTTCCTTCAATTTGGTAGAACCCATTAATCCGCTGGGTCCAGCCAATGTCCGTAAAGTGCCTTGCCCAAGGACACAACCGCCTAGCTAGTGAGCAGTTTCCCACCTGCAACCTTTCGATTAAAAGGCGACGCACTTAACTGCGAGACTAACGGGCCTGTAGTAGTAGGCCTATTAACTAGTTACTAGATTATGTCGATGGTATAGGCCTACGCATAGTAATCTAATGATTGCCCGTTTAAAAAAGCTTCCATATTTTCACGTCACTGCGATAAAAAATGACTGTAGTGGGCTACGTCGGATTACAGGTGTCTGGTTGAGTCGGGAGAAGCTGTGTGCCATCGAGTTTGGTCTTCTCGAAGAGAATCTTTTTAGTTAATTTTTTGAGGACGATCCCCGATACCAGAATCTGTTTGGTATCGGCCTTCTTTCAATGACAATTTTTTGGGGGGAGTGGGAGCGGGCTGCAGAGGTTGCTATACAGTTTAAAAAAAGAGGCGGTTCCAAAAAAGTAAAAAAAAACATTGAAAAGAAGCCGATACCGGACAGATTCGTGTATCGTCCTAAAAAGGGAAAAGGGATGCCACACACTTTCTACCGGGGGAAGTCCAGTAGTCCACACACATGCCTGTAG
>CH000276.1:20159-45894 GCA_000149265.1 Ciona savignyi | reverse complement strand
CTTACGAGCTCTTACATAAAGTATGTCCACCACCGCCCAAAATGTGGGTGCACATAGCCGAACGGCCCGAACCGTTAATGCTCTTGCAAACCGGAAAAACAAACGCCTTTGTAAGAGTTCAATATTTATTTATTAAATGTATAGCTTACAATCTGAAGTGTAGTTTAACATTCTGAAATATTGGTTTAATAGCTGTCGCGTCAAGATCACGCGCCAGACCAGCTGTCATGTTTAAATTTGGTAGACTGGTACAATTTTTGAACATAATAAAACTACAACTTATGAACATTTTAGGTTGTCTAATAGCACGAGTCATTTTTTGTTGATATATTATTTAAATTACCAGTACGGTATGTTGGAAACGATATGTTTTAAAGACGTTACTACGTTTCAAGCGATTGCAACCTGCCTTTCATTTGCCACTTTATACGTTGGAAGTTTATATGTCAGATCACAATGCCTACCAAGGTAGGAACTGTTCAGCTTAGCATTGAATTTGTGCCGTCTGTTGTTTTTACCCTTACCATTAAATGTTTACTGTTTTATATGATTTTTTAATTGGATCATATTTTAATATCATATAAGGCAACAAACCTACCGTGCCAAAACCATACCTGTTAGTGTATATACCCAATATTTAGTCCGAGAGTTTAGCTTGGTGAGTTAGTTCATCGCCTTTCAGCCAAATAGTTGCAGGTTTAAAACTGGCCCCTAGCTAGTCGGTTGTGTCCTTGGGCAAGGCATTGGACGGATATTGTCCAAACCTAGTGGAATGATGGGTTTAACCAAATAAAAGGATCTATGATTTATACATAATACACTGTAATCGCTCTGGTAACCTGATGGCGTGAGGTAATCTGACAATTGCTTCTGTGTTAAACACCCAAAGTGTTTTCTTATTCACCGTGATAAACATAAATATCTTATCGTATGCCATAAAGCTGGGAAAACATTCTGCTAAGTAACATCTTCTAAGGTTTGTGTTATGAACATCTACCTCCGTTCACAATAAGCATTGCATACCGTTAAAAACATTACACTTATTACATATTAATATTAAAATCCATTTGAACCACCAAACATATCTTTTGTACATGGCTTTGAAGTCTAACATTACTTATTATCGGATCATATTGTAAACCAATAAAAACAAAATCATTATGTTTTTCCTCGTAGATAATAACAAGTAGTGTATGAAAATTTTCATCTAATCTTTTCAGAGATCACCCACAAACCATCAAGGAAAGATTCATGCGAGTCACAGTTGTTTCACTGGTGGCTTGCATTGTGGTTTATATGTCTGGCTCCTTCCATTGTGCCTCTGCGACTAGCGCTTCTATTTTGGATTGGATAGGAATAAGATGGAGTGGTCTTCTCGCTGCTACCGTTCTTCCTTCATTGTTGATCCTCATTTTATTCCTTGGTCCAATGATCATGTTTGTGCTTGATCATGGTATTACAAGCTTAACCTGCTACAAAATAACCGATATCATATTGTGGAGAAACTTCTTTGTGGTTAGTTGAGATTTGATTGCTTTACTGTTAATACTATAGTTATACATTTATTATTACTGTAAAATAAACAACTTCTTCAGCTACTGTAAAATGGGCAACACTAAAGAGAGGGAAACTGTTCACGAAAACTATGGAAACTAATTTAATCCTGCCCTGAACACTAATCTGAACCCCAAAACTAAGCTTTAACTCCAACCCCAGGTTTAAAACTACTATCATGCCCAAATTTTCATTTTAGTGTGCAGTTTCCCTTTCAGTTTTCACCTAAAAATACTTAAAAATGCTTATAAAGCCACATTAAATCATCTGGTGGCCAATTATATATGTATTAAACCACACTGAAATGTGAATGATGATCCTTGACTTAACCAGGCCCCATTCTCTGAAGAATTGGTCTTCCGGGGATGTATGATGCCATTACTCATTCCATCACTCGGACATGTTACTGCAATTTTTCTAGCTCCTTGGTTTTTTGGCCTTGGTAAGTAACGTGGATTAAAAACATTGACATTTTTATACTGTGTACTGGTATATGAAAAGAGTATGAGTGTTAATGTATTTAAAGGCATTCGTCAAAACATGTCCACAGTTTGTTGCAAGAGCTTACTATATATTGTATTTAAAATAGGATACAGATATTACTTCATGGTTAAAGGATCTATTCAAATCTAATGGATTAAATAAACACTCTCTGTCTGGCACACCCCGGTTCGTTTTTTATAAGCTTGCTTTAAAGAAACAGACACGGCAGCTTGCAAGAATATGGGTGTATGTTACCTAACAAAAATAAGTGCAAGTGCACAGATATGCATTAAAGCTGTGGGTAAACTCTGTAATTTGTTATTGATATCAGTGTAAAATTTGTACCTACGCCGAGTTATGGAAGCTATTACAATGTTGCATTAAATAGATATTGTATTAACGCTGTACATTTTAAAGTGTTACCTTTTTACAGCACATATTCATCATGCTTATGAGCAGTATAAGACTGGTTATCATTCCTTCCGTGCAATCACTGTATCAACTTTATTTCAAGCATCCTACACTACAGTTTTTGGAATTTTGTCTTCATTTATTTTCTTAAGAACTGGTCACTTGACCAGTGCATTTGTATCGCACTCCTTGTGTAACATCATGGGGTTCCCAGAGTTTGAATTGGCTTTGAGCCACAGAAGGCGGACATTGGTTTGTTTTTGCTTTGTACTAGGGCTTGTACTTTTTTTAATATCACTGTACCCACTAACAGATCCGTCAATTTATAATAACACCTTGTACATGGAATAACGTATAAATTGCAAAACAAAATTTCCGAATGTTTGGTTTATACTATCTCGTAATATATATATATATATTAATTAGGCTTTAAAGAGAAATGCAGTCCAGATTTTTTAGCCAAATATTAGTTCCTTTTATCATTATGTCACAATATTTGTTATGTATGTTTTTTTGGTAAATGTTTAATCAGTTTATACTGATATGGTCAGCTCTTGTTTGTATCCTAAAACTTTTTTGAAGGCATCGTCACCTTGAATAATATGACGTCAGATGACCCAAAAATGTTTTTAGAACATGATCAGGGGCTGAGTAGCTTACACTGCTCACTTTGTAATAAAAATTAAACAAATTATTTTATTGAATAAATTTTGTGCTTGTTTTTATTATTATAATTTAAATAGGTTGTAGTTGTGCAGATGCAAAGAAATAAGACATAAAACACAAAATTTGGAAAAACAATACAACAATGAATTTTAAATCACAGATTTAACATTTAAATGAAGAGGTTTATTAGCTAGTTAGAGAAAAGTATGCTCAATATTTGGTTTTAATCTGTTATAGCGAATGTGGCTGTCAACCAGATCTCCAGATGCCAATGCAGAAAGCAAAGATAACTCGCCTGCAAGCACAGTACCACAGATAAGCTTGGCCAGATTGCATGCATTCGTTCCAGGCTTAGATTGGCTGCTGCCTGCTACGTTTAAAAGGCCCAAGCAAGATTTCTGTGGTTCCAATGCTGTGCCCCCACCCACAGTAGCCACTTCTAAAGAAGGCATGGTGCATGTCATGTGCAGAAAAGCAGTGTCGCCGTTTTCACATGCGGCAACTTCCTCTAACGTAGTTATGCAATTACTGCTCACAACATTCTGTGCAGGGTCCTGTCCGGTTGCGATAAATATTGCAGTCACAATATTCGCAGCATGAGCGTTGAATCCACCAATGCTACCAGCCATCGCAGAACCAATGTGGTTTTTGCACCGGTTTAAATGAGTCAGCTTTTGGACATTTGTCTTTAAAACTTCTTTTATTACTTGCGCAGGAATCCTTGCTTCACAAACTACAGATTTTCCTCTACCGTTTATCCAGTTCATAGCAGAAGGCTTTTTGTCGGTGCAGAAATTTCCACTCAGGCTAACAACTTTCATTTCTGGAAACCGGGTACATAACCATCTGAAACATTACATATTCGTTACGACTTATATTAAAGAAGTTACAAGGCATCTCACATAACTAAAGGCTGTGTTACAATATTTTTGTAATAAATAATACCATACTTTCTATTTCTAAAAATCCTATTTAGTATTCATTTAAGATTTTGCAAGGTCTGTATAATGCTTAAAGGTGGGTTTAAACCATGTAGTCAAAGACAGAAAACTGATCTTACCGTAATGCATTTTCCACTCCTTTTGAAAGCATATTCATGCCCATCGCATCACCTGTGCTTGCAACAAATCGAATAAACAGTAGTCGACCAGACACTGCAGGCATTAGTCTCTTTAACTTTGCAAATCGACTTGTTTCATCAAATTTATCTTTAACTAGTGTAAAGTTGTAGGAATCCTGCAGCCAAGTTGCCACCCTGCATGATTGTTCAGCTGTTTGAAATTCAACCACAGGTGCTCTTGTCATTCCATCACCATACACGGAAGCATTCACGCCACCTGCTATATAAAGAGCTTTTAGACCACGATTTGTACTGGCCAATAAAGTGCCTTCAGTTGTTGCCATTGGGACCATGTAATCTTGGTTATCCAAACGAAGGGGGCCTACCAAACCAAGTGGTATAGGTATATATCCTACTGTATTTTCGCAGCATGCTTTTGTAGCAGTTGTAAAATCATATCCAGTATAAGGAATGTTGCTAAATGCCTTTATTCTTGCATCGTCTGTCATGCGTTGGTTTAAAATTTCACGGCGAATTGCAACTCCACGGTTTGCGTTTTGCAGTTCAGTTTCCAGTTTATACAAAGCCAGTTCTTTCTTTTGCACTAATGCAATAATTTCTGCATCTGTCAACAAGTCTGCCCCGACTTTTAACAAGGCCTTGCATTCTTCTGTTGTTCGTAAAATGCTGGTCTCATTCCCTAAATTTAAATATGTGTTTTTAGCAATGACTTGTTTTTCGCATGTTTCATGGTATGCTACAGGTGGTGTTGCCACTGAAAACTCAGACGTTCTTCGAAACCTTGAAACAATTTCATATCCATCATCCAGCAAATATTTGCTGCCAAGAATTATTATTAAAATCACAGTAAAGAACTGCTCCGGAGTTAAGGTGAATATTGAGTCGAAGCTGTTTTGTATTTTCTCAGAAGTCCCATTGTAAAACATTAGTGATCCTCTGAACCAATGTAATACTACCAAGCATAAACACAGCAGAAATTTAACTTGTTTCTTAAATTTATGGTCATCTTTAACTTTTTCTTTTTGAAGAATTTGTGTAAACCGTTCATCATACCAAGAGGGTGGTGCGTATGTATAGAAATCATCATCATAAGTCTTTGTTTTGTTCAGAAGAGTCAACAAAACTGACATACAAGCAGGAACAAATGTTGTAAATACAATATAGTTGATGATGACAGAAAGGCAGGCAAAGCAACTGAGTTGCTGAAGTTGTCGCACCTGGACAAATCCACCTATGTTTATTAGCAGAAGAAGTTCAATTAAAGTGTCAAGAGTCAATATTGGATTTAAAGCACCCATCCCCTCTGCTATATAATCTTGGAGAGAATCAAGCGAATTTGTGCTTAAACAGTGCTTTGTCAGTACAACCATGCGTGTAATATCAATTAAAAGCAGAAACACAGGCAAGGCATTGCTTACAACAACCATGTCTTTTCGAAGGAAGTGCACCAGGGTTACGCTGAATGTCATGACTGCAAACACTGTATACGCACACACAATGCCAATCACACAAGCAGAGCCGATTTTCCAGATCTTTTTCAGTTGCATGTATACATAAATTATTGTCCCGCATCGCAACACAGTGATTAAAACAATGTCACTGCTCACTTGGCTTTCGTCTACAGAGCCAGCACAGTTTGAAGCCCAGTGGCAAAGTTCGTACGGACTGCTAACGTTCAATGTGACTGCTCCAACCACCATAGTCATGAAACATACAATCACTTCAAGGGCATATCTTGCACAGAACCGACCATAGAATTCAAATATTTTTACTGCCATTGTTTAATTCAGCAAATCAGGCTACAAAATTATAATACATTCGTCTAATTCTACACCAGCAGTAGAAGAAAATAATAAAGTGGAATACTGAAACATGATATTAAGTTTAAATTGAGTAGTGGTTTGGTACATCTGAATGGCTGGTTTACAGTCACATTGCATCCGAGTCAAACTATAGTCCTATAGACTTAATTCTGACTAAATCTATTGGCCTTTATTAACCGAATATTTCCGTTTGTAAGTTCTCGAGATACCTTATAAATTATAAACTTATAAAGACGTCAGGCTGGCACAAAACCCACCTAGCTGCTTGTTTTTCAACCAGCCTAACCATACCTCCGTTACCAAACGGAACTATGCGAACTGTACTTTTTCAGAATTAAGACGCGTATTGATTACGTCAGAACATGTCCAGTGCTTCCGAGTATAAAACATACTCTTATTTCTTTTTAAAAACAATAGGCAATTTAACTATTTACAGCAAGTCTACGTAGATTGCCAATAAATAGACTATACAATAACATTTTTTAAACGACATGGGTTAAACAATGTGGTTAAAGCCGTTTATTTTCACATTTCACGTAGGGCAATATATTTGCCCTACATTGCGTCATCATTTTGCGCAATACCAAAACTAAGTAAAACGGGCAGTTGCCTACAATAAAATTGTTTGACCGACACGGGTTAAACAATGGGTTTAAAACCTATTATTCTCACATTTCACGAGTGCAATGTATTTGCCTTACATTGCGTCATCATTTTGCGCAATACCAAAACTAACTAAAACGGGCAGGTGTCTCAATAAATCATCACCCTGGCCCGTTTTGCGCAGTTGTGGTTGGAAGACACTTACTTTTTTCGTATAAATTTTAACTATTAAGGTGGTATGCAGAAACCTCGCTTAAGCTTAACCCGGGGTTAAAAAAGGGCCTTAATCCCGGGTTAAGATATTTGGTATGCAAAAAGCTCGCTTAAAATCTCGGGTTAGCTAGCCCGAGATTCATTAATCGCGGAATTCCCTGGGTTAAGGCAAAATTTTTTTGTAATATTTTACAATTTTATAATAAAATTTTATGATTTTTTGTTGCGGCAGAGGTCGTTTGCTGGTTCCGGGTCAACAAACTTTGGAAATGCGAGCGAAAATACAGGCACAACTGTAGTAGGCTATTACTGTAGGAAAACTGTATGAGGCTTTCACTGTAGCTTTTTTTAACTCATTGATTACTGTAACATCTCGGCGTTAGCCAAACTGTACATCAGGAATCAATTCCAGAATTCAAAAATTCCGGTGATAAGTCCAGGGGAATTCCCCTTCAAACTTAAAAACCAAAACAGTACTTTTTCTAAAATTTTAGCTTTTTTGAACAAAGCGCTTGAACGGCTGCTCCAATTTTGACAAGATTCGGTAAAAAGTTAGTGCGTTAGCCACTTGTTTACTAATTAGAAGAAAGAAAAAAACTTTACAAATAGTGGTGGTTAAACTCGTGATTGACACCCTCCAGTTCTCTCTTATTTTAGTCATGTTTAGAGTGTGCTCACCAGCCATCAAGAAGTTATAAATAGTAGATATAATGACTCTTACTTTATATGAGGCAGATATCTTTTAGCTGATCAAAGCTTACCTATTTGCACAGATAAAAAAACATATTTATGTCCAGCCCGTTGGTCTAGCGGTTAAGTGCGTTGCCTTTCAATCGAAAGGTTGCAGGTGCGGAACTGGTCGCTAGCTAGTTGGTTGTGTCCTTCGGCAAGGCACTATACGGACATTGCCTGAACCCAGCGGATTAATGGGTTTTACCAAATTGAAGGAACGTGACTACTGTCTATTACAGGGGTGGGCAGCCTTTCTCGGTCTGGGCGCCAAAATCGCCTAAAAGTAATGGCAAAATCCTTTCGCGTGCCAACTAACAATTTTTGAGAACATATTTCTTTTTTATTCTTAAAGGTGCCTGTTTTGAAAAAAATAAGATTTAAATTTACCAAAATAGTGAAAACACAATATAACAAAAACGAAACAATAAACTTTCTAAAAAAAGGTTCAAGTTTTATTTCAAAGAAAATATCAGTCTTTTTTTTACTTGCCGAAATGCATGTATGACCTTTACCGATACCGAATGACCTTACCGGTACATGGTACATCATGTTTAGCCTTATTACATTTTGTATCTCAAATTGCTAACAAAAATAAATCAGGATGTAAAGGGAAACTGATATTAACTACTTTTGATTACATTAACTACGCTGGTTGTCTGGACAAAAGTACAAAGTTCTCTTACGTCCGATCCTTCGTCTGTGGCAGCCGGTTGTGAAATTTGCAAGCGGGTTGTTGTTTGGTCTTTGTTGAGTAAAATAACACAGTAATAAATAATGAAATAATTACTTCACAACTTACGGTAATAAAAATTTTATGTATGTGGCCAAAGCTCAAATAATACAACAACTTTTAAGTTATTATGGGTCCCATTTGGAATAATGGGACACATATTGTTTTTGTCCGTTTTTTTGGTTTTTTTTTCGTCAAACGCTTAACAGGTATGATTTGTGGACCCAACATCTACCAAAAGGGGTAATGGATTCACAACGAAACTTGGTAATTTGTTAGACGACATGGTCTAAAATGTTGGGTGATAAATCTAGGGAAATTCCCCTGGCACGTTAAAAACCAAAACGGTATTTTTTTCTAAAAAATTAGCTCTTTTGCGCATAGCGCTTGAACGATAACTCCAATTTAAATTAGATTTGACAAAATGGAAGTGCATTAGTAACTGATTAAACACCTAAAAGAAATAAAAAAATTACCTAGGGAAATACCCTAAAAAATAAAATTTTGTTGTCAAATCATGATTGTGACAGGCATGCCATGTCGCCCCGACATCTATCAGAAGGAATAATAACATCGCAATGAGACTTCGTTATTTTTTTGACAAAATGATCTAGATATGCAAACACCAAAATTTTGGGTCATGAATCTAGGGGAATTCCCCTGGCACGTTAAAAACCAAAGCGGTATTTTTTTTCTAAAAAATTAGCTCTTTTGAGCATAGCGCTTGAACGGTAGCTCCAATTTGAATTAGATTTGATAAAATGTAAGTGCATTAGTAACTGATTGAACACTTACAAGAATTAAAAAAATTACTTAGGGAAATATCCTAAAAAAATAAGCTTTTGTTGTCAAATCATGATTGTTACAGGCATGCTATGTCGACCCGACATCTACAAGAAAAAAAAATGTATGCGCAATCAAACTTTGTTATTTGTTAGACAACATGGGCTAGATATTCAGAAACTAAAATTTTGGATAATAAATCCAGGGGAATTCCCCTGAGACGTTAAAAACCAAAGCGGTATTTTTTCTAAAAAATTAGCTTTTTTTGCGAATATTGCTTGAACGGCAGCTCCAATTTAAATCAGATTTGGTAAAATGTTACACCATTAAACACTCTGTTCCAATTAAAAGAAAGACAACATTTATTAGGGTAATTCCTTTAAAAACGAAGATATGTTCTTGAATTATGATTGTAACAGGTATGCCATATCGTACTGACATCTCCAACAAGGAGATCGATCGACAAATCAGACAAGGAGATCGACAAATCAGATTAAAACATTAAGAATTGTTATATAACATAACCCACATAGGTAAAAACAGAAACTTACATAATAAACCCACTAGAAACTTATCTACTAAACCCAGTAATTCTCTGAAACCACGAAAAACTAAATCGGGCTGTTTTGGGAATTTAGCTTCATTTTAATACAGCGCTTAAAAGGAAGCTTTAATTTAAAACATTTGTGGTGAAATGTTCGTAAATTTAAGACGTTTATTTTTTTACCTTTACATGGAAAAGAAGTTTGGTTTAATAGCTATGGGACCCATGCGTTTATGCTTGCAGAAACAAACTACATACTCAGTGTATAAAATACAAAATGTGGTTACCCCTGTAGCATGAATATATGGCATACAACAGGTGTTTTACAAATAGTGGTGGTTAAACACGTGGTAGACACTTTCTAGTTATCTTTAGGAATCGAATTTCATTTCCTTGACCTAGCGTGCCAGGAATACGAGCTGGAGTGCCAAGTTCGGCACGCGTGGCAGGGGTTGCCCATGCCTGGTCTATCATATACAACACACTGCAATAGCTTCCTGCTTCGTGTTTTCATCGTGGAAACAAAAAAATAAACTAAACTAACCGAATTGCGTCACTTGTTTTACAGACTGATCTATGTACAGATAGAAAACCAAATTACGATGACATTTAAAGTAATAAGCCGAAAATCAGGATAGGCCTATAACACACAAAGTTTGAATGATTTACAAATGCAAAGTAAACGATTAAAACAACGCATCATGAAAAGGGCACGGATTTAAAAAGTTCAAGCTATATAATGGACAACCAGTACTGCGAAACTCAATCCAGCAAACAGTAACATCGGTGCGTATGTATCTTTTATTTCTCGGGAAAACTTGTTAAAGCGAGCAAAGAACGTTTGAAAACATCCTAGATACATGACTAGTTTTCTATTTTAACTTTGGATGCGCGGTAAATAAAAAGTCACTATGGTCTTTAATAATACATCTGGCAGAAAAAGGGTATCGCAGTTTAAAAAGCACATTGTTATTACGATGGATATATTAAAATTTGTAGTGGTGTGATGTTGCTTAAACTTATTGGGTAAAGAATAGGCCATTCATGTTTATCCCGGTGAATAGGAAAACCAAGGGGGATTACCACATGGAAAATCGTCAGATTACCTCGTGCCCATCGTCGGGTTACCCGAGCCCCTGCAGTGTGTTGTGTATGATTTAGACTTCCACTAATTGCCTTGCACAAGGAAACAGACGAATAGCTGGCAAACAGCTTCTATCTGTAACAAGGCAACGATACTTGTAAAAAAGTTACGGAACCCGTGATTATCGTTAGTAAACATGGGGAATTCCCAACATCTTAACTAAACGTCTTTAACCGATTGAAATACGTTTCTTGGTCACAATAAAACTCCGGTTTCTCTTTAAATATGGCTTGTAAATTAAATCAACCTTATTTTTAACTATTGCAATAAACATACAAAACCCAACCACGCTTAATAACTTAGGGAATACGCCATGTATTTGTGTCAGAAACGAAAACTTTGCCAGACGCCGATAAGCGTATTTCGTACATATTGCGTTTGTTAGTTTTTCTGGTAAATTCAATTACACTAAATGCCGTTGATTGTTAACGTAAAATAAACCACCATTCCCACGTTGATTGTTAAACTTTATAATACGTAATACAACATAAGCTATGCTAAGTTTGTAAGTAAGGAAAGTTAGCTTGTATCAATCCAAATGTATGGTACCCTGACTATAACAGAGTATGTATAAATGAACAGTACCAATGTAATTTATTAGCTCCAATAATGCATAATGATAGGCTTATGACTATTGTTTATTTGCTAAGGGTGTTCGTCATAACAATGCATTTGTAAGTGCATAAAAGCTATTTTAACCCAAACTCAAAACGCATTTTCCCTGGTGAAATAATACGTCTGTGGTACGATAATCGCGATACGCGTTTAAAAGCATCGTATCCAAGTGGTATATACCAATAGTATTGCGATTATCGATATATCGTTGAAGCCCGACCTACAACCCTTTAGTTGAAAGTCGACGTACCAATAAACCACGCTAATGGCTGGACGAAGGTAGCGGTTCACAATGGTAATGCACACAACAATCGCGTGTTAAGTTCATATGTGGGTGAGGAGTTTACAAGGCCCACGCGTGTATCGTTTGGTTGGGTTCGCACAATCATCCTTATTGCGGTTCTGGTCGAAATGGATTCCGGATCGCCAGGATGCCAATTACCATTGTAGCCCGGTTGTCCAGTGCTTAATGTAACTGAGCCATTCTGGTAATAGAGCAAAATGATTTTCTTTAGTGGAGTTCTTTAAATTAAAACACAACTTGGATATGTTAAAACGTGTGCGGCCAAGCGGTTAGCACAACCGACGAATGTATCGCACCTTGGAGACCTTAATACTTGATATTATAAAAGACACGTATGTAAGGTAGTTTAACTATATGTTGACCTAAGGTTAACGCTTTAAACACTTGTAAAACACTATAAGCGTTATATATAAACTACGATAATATAATACACCAAGTTACAAAGAACATAGAAATATTTTAACACAAACCTTTGGGTTGTAGTTCATCGCTAGCCAAACTTGAGCAAATATTTTATCAACACTGACGAGCGTAGCAGTGACGTAACTATAGACTGCGTCAAACATCTGCTTGTCCACAATGTCCACTAACGTTGCATTCAAGTTCCGACACGACATCTCGGCTTCATCTCGAGTTCGTAGTTCATTGTTCCTTGGCTTCGGCATCAAAATAAACTTCATGTTTTGTACAATTCCCCGTCCTTTGAGGTTAGTATTTTTATTTATTTATTTTTAAATTAAACAGTTGCAATATTTATTTTTCGAAGTTGGAAAAACAAATTTGGTTACAACAAGAAATTTGACTTTACAACTCCGTATGATCAACCCACTGGTACTATGCAACAATTACTATCCATCATCATATTCTCCGAGCTTATCTAAGTAATAAAATCAACCTGAGTAAAACGTCCAATTCACAAAGAGATGTTCTTGCCAATCATCGTCTACAGTTCCCTCTATTTGAAGTACAAAGCCATGTATAAAGATTTCGGTCACTCTCGCCTGGTATGTGTGGAGCACAGACGTATTTTTATTCCGAACTGTTATTTCGACGTGAAACGGTACAGAATCCAAGCACATCATGTAGGGTACAAATGTCTTTTTCTTTGGAGATTTCTGTCCGAGAGATAGATCAAAACTTCCCTTTTGAGAAGTTATCAGTTCTGCAATACTCAACGTTTGAAAATCATAAAAATACGTTTGTTTAAAAACCTTACCGCATAAAGCTAATTTTATACAATAAACAACAACCCATTGAATAAAAAATGTCATGACTGTTTGTTCAAATTATGCAAATATTAAACCTAACCTGCAATGCAGTCGTTCAAAATATGGATTAAAAACACACGTCGCCTTTAAGAAAGTTTTAAAATGCATCTTAGGTATGACTATCACTGTCTCTTAGTAAGTAACTGCCATCATTATAATGCAACCAATACAGTTATCATATACGCACAAGTACGCGGCTATTAAGGGGAAAGCTAAAGGCGATATCCCAAACACTTCATCACTCTAAAAAAGGTCAAGCCTGTTTTGACTAATTTGTGCGAATTGCGCTTCACACATCTCTCGTTTGCCTTTTTTCTGTGCGAAAGCTCGGAAAAACGTAATTAACTTCATTAGAAACTAAAGAGTGTCAACCACGTGTTTTAAAACCACTATTATTTTGTAAAACACATTTTGTATGATATATATATGCGAGCAGGGTCCCTAACCATAATTTGTATTTTATACACCGGGTTAGTAGTTTGTTTCTGCAAGCATAAACGCATGGGTTCCGATCTTGTTATTAATGTTCATTACACAATATATGTTATTGTCAGATATGTGCACGTCAGATCCATGTTATGTAATATTCCTGAAATTTTTAACCGGACTGTCATAGTTTTGTTTCTGCAAGCATAAACGCATGGGTCCCATAGTTATTAAACCAAACTTCTTTTCCATGTGTAGTTAAAAAAAGAAAAAGCGTGTTCGATTTACGAACATTTTACCACAAATGTTTTAAATTTTAGCCTCTTGTCAAGCGCTTTGGTAAACGGAAGGTAAATTCCCGAAACAGCCCGATTGAGTTTTTCATTATTTCGGAGAGTTCCCCTGGGTTTAGTACATAAATTTCTGCTTAACATATCTAAGTTATGTTATTATTTAAGTTAGATGTTTGTTAGATAATCTAACAATCAGTTTTAATCCGCTTTGGCGACTCCTTGTTGGAGATTTCGAAGCGATATAGCATGCCCGTTACAATCATGGTTTAAAACAAATCATAATTTTTAGGGTATTTCCCTATGTTCCCTTTTTCTTTTTGCTCAATAAGGCGGATAGGGAACTAACATTTTGGCCGTATAAGCGCTATGCCCCAAAAACCTAATTTAAAAAAATTCCGATTTGTTTTTTTATCTCCCAGGGGAAATCCCCTGGGTTTATTACCCAAAATTTTGGTTTCTGCATATCTAGACCATGTTTTCTAACAAATGACAAAGTTTCATTGTAATTCCATTACTCCTTCTGGTAGATGTCGGTGCCACAACCCATGCCTGTCACAATCATGATTTGAAAACAAAATCTTATTTTCTAGGGTATTTCCCTAGGTAATTTTTTAAATTCTTTTAAGTGTTATATCATTGGCTAATGCACTTACAGTTTACCAAATTGAAATGAAATTGGAGTAGCCGTTTAAGCGCTCTGCCCAAAAACGCTCTTTTTTAAAAAAAAATACCGTTTTGGTTTTTCACCTACCAGGGGAGTTCCCCTGAGTATATTACCAATAATATTGGTTTCTGCATATCTAGACCATGTTGTCTAACAAATGACAAAGTTTTATTGCAATTCCATTACTCCTTCTGGTAGATGTCGGTGCCACAACCAATGCCTGCCACAATCATGATTTGAAAACTAAATCTTATTTTTAGGGTATTTCCCTGAGTAATTTTTTTAATTCTTGTAAATGGTATATCAGTGGCTGATGCCCTTACAGTTTACCAAATTTAATTAAAATTGGATTAGCCGGTCAAGCGCTATGCCCAAGAAAGCTATTTTTTTAAAAAAAGATACCGTTTTGGTTTTTCACCTCCCAGGGGAATTCCCCTCAGTATATTCCGCAAAATTTTAATCCGTGCACATCTAGACCATGTGATCTAACACACGACAAAGTTTTATTGCGATTCCATTACTCTTCTGGTAGATGTCGTTGCCACAAGCCATGCCTGTCAAGCGTTTGACGAAAAAAAAAGAAAAAAAAAAAAAAAAAAAAAAAAACGGACAAAAACAATATGTGTCCCATTTTTCCAAATGGGACCCATAATTAAGCTTGTGTTGAACGGCGTTGATTACGCCATAACATTTCCATGCGGTCACGAGTTTCATTTTTGGCAGTTATTAGAGTCTGTTTATTTGTCGGTTGCTCAAACGGATCGGATTGAGTACCAAACAGATTTGAAATGACGTCAAACAAGTTTCAAATCCAACCAGTTAAGTGACGCATTTACATGACGCTATTTTTGTTTATTGTTTTTCGAATTCAATCGGATGTGACTGGTGATGTAGTAGGTTAACCAAATGGGTAGTGAGAGTGTACGTTTTGTATTGTGAATTATTATCGGTCTAGCCTGGCCTACTATAATTCACTAAACCGACTTTACCTGAAGTCAGAAACAAACAACAAGGGTCTAGAGCAGGAATGTCCAACATTTTATAGCAGTGGACCGCATTTTCACTTAAAATAATTCAATGGGCCGCATAACCCATTAAATTTCAAGAAAAATTGGTACATAAAGAAACAATTAAAAACCATTAATTTATAATTCTGTATTTCTGTTGCCCCCATAGTTACAGTTTACTATTACTGCGCCCCTAAAAGCTAACTGATACATTTTAATTAGGCTAAGATTCAAAGTTCAAAATACTACTTGAGTAAAAATAACTAGCGGGGCGCACAACAATCTCAAGCGGGCCGCACGGTGGACATCCCTGGTCTAGAGGTTAGCTACATGTTACATGCATAGCCAAAACGAAACTCTGAGAAAAGTAAGTATGGGACATCTACAAATAAGTGCATCAATATAATATCCCTGGTTGCTCATTTGGCTTTATCACTTTAAATACTGGTTTGTGTGTATTGATGATCTATGTTGTATCATTTCTAATTACAGGTTACCAATCTGAAAGAGGTTTTTCGTTCAGATCATGGAAGTCGAGAACTTTAGAATGAAATTCAATAACCCGACTTTCTTAGTAATCGAAATAAGAAAACCTATTATCAAAAAGTGTACCAATATTTTAAACAGGGATTTCAACCGGAGTCGAACCAGAACACGAACCCGTAAACCGGTTTGAGCAGTTTATTCCACTAAACCGGAACTGAATCCGAACCACCTAATGTGAAATATAGTAAACCCGAACTGAAGTTAAATCGCTAAATTAGTGTTCGGATGAATCTAAACCGGACCAGAACGTATACGCGTTGCATGTTCAATCAGTTAATTCGGGAAAAACGGAACAGAACCTCTAAACCGGTTTAGAGCGTTTGTTTTGTTCGAATTGAAACAGAACCGAACCTAAAACGATTATTTTAAATATAAGTGAACCCGAACCGGAACTAAATCTGTATAATAACCGGTTCGGCTCCCTGAATTTAAATTTAGAAGGCGTTCAACTCATTATTCTCCCCATCTCTCCAATGCAAACTCACAAAAACGGCTGTCACTCAAAATCCTGACATAGGAAGTCTTATATTTTTTTCACAATTTAAAATTGAAGCTTGGATATGCAACCTAAACTCAAAACTCCAAAATTTACTTATTTACTAAAAAATGTCATCATATACCCATCCGTACATCGGCGACTTTTTCCTAACAAAACAGCTAGCAGATGCACAATCAACACCTTAATTTCACAAAGCACTGCTTCACTATTACAAAACTTAACAGCTGAAAGATAACACGGGCGCACAGCCTAGCACATGCTGCTTTCAACCAAACAAACATTGGGGAATTACCACTATTGTTACTCAGCAAAACACATGTTTAAAAACAATGACTAAACAAGTGTAACGATATTATTAATATGGTCCTGTAAATTTCTTGATCGTCCCCTAATTTCTATTACGTCATTTCGCTATTCACTGAACCATATCGTTGCGTGTATTCCGGTCACAAAATTGAAGGGTAAATACACTTGGTAGAGATACGCGAGCGCGTAAAGAAGTAGTCGTTTTACGTTGCTACATTGGCGATCCTGCCAGGACACGAATATTGATATGGATCAGCAGACACGTTTAATGGCAGTCGAATTATCAGCGCGCACCTTGAAAATAGAGAATACCAAGTTGAAGAACGAGGTGACTGATCTTCGCAGTTCAGTGACAAATTTACAAAGTCGCCTAAGAGTCTTAGAAGCACGAGTTGGCGAGAATGATTCTACTTCATCGGCCAAGCGATTCGATAATGTGACCATGCGAAAGGAACTATCGCCAGAGTGTATATAATGGTCGTACAAGCTGGACTCAGTACAAACTGCATTTTGAAAATATTGCCAAGTTTAATAATTGGGATACGCAAGAAAAGGGCATTCAGTTAGCGGCCCATTTGATAGATGATGCCGTGGATATACAACAGACACTCTCTATAGAACACCGTTGGCAATATTCGCACCTGGTTAACAGTTTGGATCGGCAGTTAGAGGCAGTAAACACCTCTAAAGCGCGAAGCTTATTTCACGCCGCCACGAAGATGCCCCGGGAGACGTACGCTCAATTTTCAATGCGCCTACGTCGTCTAATCAAGGACGGCCACCCAAATTTACCAGCGGAATGTACTGAAGTCTACCTGGTAGAACAATTTGTTGCCGGAGTTAATGATATTTCAATTCGAAGGAATCTGGCTGTAAATTTGCCCAGTACGCTGATGGAAGCTGTGGATTCTGCGGAACGTATTATTGCGTACGATGCAGCTCCTACATTACGCAATGACTCTATGTTATCTGAAAGGCAATGCGGTCATGAAGATGAGTATAAAACGCCAGTATGCGTTGTTTGCGGTGAACGCGGACATTGGAAACGAGAGTGCCCGCACAACCGAAGCTCAGTGCCAGCAGCCCAAACCCGACAGGGACATTTAAACGGACGATAACTGGCGTGGAGGCCAACGCGCCAGTGGTTCCAGCGACGGCCACTACAAACCAAGTTTTTATTACATGTGTTGTCTCTGACTGGAAAGTGCCGGTATGTTTTCTTATTGATAGTGGTTCGTGCTGCACAATTCTTGACAGGTCTGTGTTTAATCTATTAAATAAACCGTACTTATTACAACCTGATTCTAGTGTGCTAAGCACGGCAAATGGTGGGGTGATACGTACCTACGGCAGAGTTAAGCTTACGCTAAATTTTGGGGTCATCCAACGCGAGAGAGTTGTACTAATTGCCGACATCGGAACACCAAAAGCCATCTTAGGGTTCGACTTTTTAAGAGAAGAAGCTAGTGTTCTGGACTTCAGCTCGCTAACCTTAACTATCGGGTCCCAAATTATTAGATTGACCTCTAGCATGGTAACTAATGAAGGTGCTAAAAATAGTGAACGGAGTCCTACCGAAGCCGTCTTACCCGAACATTTGAAATGCTTGTTGACGTCGACTTTAAAAGGAGATGAAAAGGAGACTGCTACCAACCTATTGCTGGAGTTCCAAGACGTCTTTGCCGATGATAAAGGCACACTTGGTCGAACATCAGTGCTCCGCCATTCGATTGACACTGGCGATGCTCGTCCGATTAAACAACCGCCACGGCGTTTATCATGGGTCAAACAGCAGAGGTGGAGATTCAAAAGATGCTAGACGCGAAAATTATCGAACCTTGTAATGGACCGTGGGCCTCACCCATCGTGATGGTTCAAAAGAAGGACGGTTCCCATCGGTTTTGTGTGGACTATAGGAAGCTTAATGGCGTGACCAAAAAGGATGCTTATCCATTGCCTCGTATAGAGGATATTTTGGACTCATTGGGTGGGAGCACCTACTTTAGCACGTTAGACCTGGCCAGTGGTTACTGGCAGGTAGAAATGGAGGAGTCAGACAAGCCGAAGACGGCATTTTCTATACCGGGAAAGGGATTGTATCAATTCAATGTTATGAGTTTTGGATTGACCAATGCACCATCAACCTTTGAACGATTGATGGAGCGGGTACTCAGAGGTATGCTATGGAAAAATTGTTTAGTTTACGTTGATGACGTAGTGACGTTTTCAAAAGATTTCTCTTCTATGATAAGTAACCTCAGACAAATATTTATACGATTACGACAAGCCGGGCTCAAATTAAAACCAAGTAAATGTTCTTTATTTAGCAGAGAAACCAAATTTCTAGGCCACGTGGTGAACAAGCATGGAGTTCGATGTGATCCCGAAAAGACGTCGGCAGTACAAGACTGGAATGTTCCCCGCAATGTGAAGGAGGTGCGTAGCTTCTTAGGATTCGCCTCCTACTACAGAAGGTTCATAAAAGCGTTCGCTAGCAAGGCTGAACCGTTAACTGCACTGACCCGAAAAAACGTTATGTTTGATTGGACAACGCGTTGTCAAGTAGCATTTGATTCGCTGAAGACCGACCTCACCAGCCCCCCCGTGCTATCTTACCCTATTCCAGGAAAGAAGTTTGTGCTGGATACCGACGCGAGTGGCACGGGTCTTGGAGCTGTATTATCACAAGTCATCGAAGGCAGGGAGCAGGTGGTGGCTTATGCAAGTCGCACCTTATCCGTCACCGAAAGGCATTATTGCGCCACCTATCGGGAGTTATTAGCGGTAGTACATTTTACTCACCATTTCCGGTACTATTTGTGGGGTGTCCGTTTTGATTTGAGGACAGACCATTCGTCCCTTCAATGGCTGATGAGCTTTAAGGAACCTGAGGGCATGCTCGCAAGATGGCTATCGGTGATAGGAACTTACAATTTTCAAGTGGAACACAGGCCTGGTTCGAAACACATGAACGCAGATGGCCTGTCACGTCAACGATGTCGCCGAGTAGAATGCCTGGATTGCGAAAGGCTGGAAGAAGGCCATAAGTCTTTACTTGCACTGGTCGCTGTTATCACGAGACAGGAACCAAATTCCTGGTTGGACCATTGGGATCTCGCTGACATTCGAAAATGGCAAAACGAAGACAGTGAGCTTGGGCCCATCCTGCGATTCAAATCACTCAGCCAATATCGTCCTGCTCGAGCGGAGTTTATAGGTGTTACGGGTAACGAACAATATTTCAGGTATTGGGACAGCCTAACAGTGGACAATGGGTTGCTTTATAGAGTGTGGACATCAGTGGAAGCAAATCAACCTGATGTACAATTGTTGGTGGCACCCAAGACAATGCGAAAAGCGATTTTTCATCACCTACACGTCTTGCGAACTGCTGGGCATCTCGGTACTTCTCGCACGACTGATCAGGTCGCTCGTCGATTCTACTGGCCCGGTTTACGTGGAGATATTCGTAATTGGTGTCGTTGGTGTACGACGTGTGCGAAACGTAAACCAACACCATGGCCGCCACCGAAGCGCTTTACAGCAAAGCTTGGCCAATCACCCTATGGAACGCATTGGAATTGATTTTTTGGGTCCTTTAAGTAGCACAGACAAAGGCAATCGACACATTTTGGTGGTTAGCGATTACTTCTCTAAGTGGACTGAGGCCTTTGCCTTGCCGGATCAAACAGCTGTTACTACGGCGGAAGCCCTCGTTGTCAATGTGTTTACCCGGTTCGGTTTCCCCCGATTCCTTCACTCGGATCAGGGGCGGGATTTTGAATCGCGTTTATTCCAAGAATTGTGTCGAATTCTGGGGGTAAAGAAAACGCGGAACTCGCCATATCACCCACAATCATCTGGATTAGTTGAGAGATTTAATCGGACCTTACTCCAAATGCTATCGATGTTTGTAAATGATAATCACAACGATTGGGATGAACACTTGCCTTACTTAATGATGGCCTACCGTGCGTCCCGCCATGATTCAACCCATTTCACTCCTAATTATTTAATGTTGGGTCGGGAAACGGCGGCTCCAATTGACGTTGTATGTGGCATACCGAACAATGCACAAAGAACTTCATGCTCAGTCGAATATGTAGAGAGAATGCGGGATCGCATTCAAGACGGTTATAGGCATGCACGGATATGCATGAGAATGTGTGCGATTAGGCAAAAGAGAAATTACGATCGCACAGCACTGCCACTTTCTTTTGAAAAGTGGGTTTGGGTCTGGTATTATTACCCGCCACTGGGGAAGAAGAAATTGGGTAAAGGTTGGATGGGACCATTCCTAGTCAAGGATAAACTGTCTGACAACCTGTATAGAATACAAAGGTCAGAACAACACTCGTCCAAAGTGGTACATGTTGATCATATGAGAAAATATAAAGCAGAAGTGATGCCAACGAACTGGTGTTTGTACGCGGGTGAATCATCGAACGAATCCCTATGTGAACTCTCTATCCATGTGAACGATGGCCCGGTGGCAATCAATGACGAAGTAGAGTCTACAACTGGCATGTCTGTGTCTCATTATGGTCGCTCGCGCCGATTACCCGCATATTTATCCGACTTTGACCTCACCTTATTAATGTGTGTTTCCCCCCTATATTCACCATGTACATATTCGCTTAAACCCGCTTTATTGTTTCCTGTGTATAATGTGACTTGGTTGTTATCTGTGTTATTATTTCCGAGGTCGGAAATGTTTTTCGAAGGGAGGGGCAATGTAACGATATTATTAATATGGTCCTGTAAATTTCTTGATCGTCCCCTAATTTCTATTACGTCATTTCGTATTCACTGAACCATATCGTTGCGTGTATTCCGGTCACAAAATTGAAGGGTAAATACACTTGGTAGAGATACGCGAGAGCGTAAAGAAGTAGTCGTTTTACGTTGCTACACAAGGTTACCACTCGTCACCTCCTGTCACGCATACAGGTATTAATTGTTTTTTCGCCATCTTGGAAAAGTGGACCGTTCCAGTTTGGTCTAAACTGTTCGGACTTAAACTTAACCAACGGAAATAAGATTAACCAAGAGTTGGTAAGTGACCTGTGAACCCGATCGTCTCTGCACGCAGAAACATTTACCTTACACTTAAAATGGGTTTTAAAAAATCTACTTTTTAACACGTTGTTAAGACTATCTAATTAAGTAAGTGTTTCGCTGTGTGTCACCGTTTATTTTTATAGTGACACAGATCTATGCAAAATATATATGGAGAAATTGGAATATTGTCAAGTTATACACGTTCCAACGTTTTCTGGATCTTGAAAGACACTCTGCCATACGGCCATGAGTATACTGATACTTTTGTGAAGTGACTTAAAAAATTTTCACTAGTGGCCACATTGTTAGATATTTAATGGTTATTGGGTGTCGCTAGTGTGCGAAAACAAGCTAAATGTAGATGCTGTGTTCCAGTGATTTCGAACCAAATTCGTTTATTTCCTTGGCGACTCGACCAAAAATTCTTTGAATCTTTCTATACTGACAAACATATTAATGTTTAAAGCCCAGATTCTTCTAAATTGTGGCAGCAACCCAAAATCGCAATTGACAAATAGACGAAAATTATCTTTTATTACAGATGTCACAAACCTCCTTAGCAAAATCTCGTGGCCGCCCAGTAGTCGTCCGTATATCAACCACGTTTTAAACGATATAACTGGTGGACCTGACACATATATAATCATCACCACTAGTCTACACTTTTACTTCTACCAGCCTTCGTTATTTATACATGCAAAAGAGTGCTTTTATTCTTGGGTCTCTCGGGAATTTCACTGACTTTCTAATACGAATATAGGCCTATCGGCGATATCGCTGAAAACGCTAAAAAATGAACATTTTGTATTTCCTTGGGACTCAAAGGGTACCCAAAAATATTCATGCTTTATTCACGGAAATGTAAAAACGCCAATGACGTTGTCATACTGCGCCAATTAATATACAGCTCTTGCAGCTCTACGTACCTGATGTACATTATTCAGACGTTCCTTCAATTTTAGTAAAATTAGAATATCAACTGAGTTTAAATAATGTAATTGGCAAATGTGGCTCGCCGAAGGACAAAACTATCTAAACTCTAGCAGGTGGTTGTTTTTTACCCAACAACCTTTTGGTTAAAAAGTGCCCCTTTCCAACTAACGTATGTAACGATATAAACCATTGTCGAAACTCTTCGAGTGTACAGGTTACATTGTTAGTATATCCGATATAAATTGTGCGTTTGTTTCTGCAAGAAGAAACTAATGGATTGCCGAGTTACCGATTAAAACATAAAATATATATTTGCAGATTGATGCAAAAGGTTGGGCTGGTTAACCAATCTCTTTGGTGTATCTTATATAAAGGGTAAAAAATGCACAACATTATCGACCTAGGATCCAATATTCCAATGTTTTAATTTTGTCTTGCAATATATCGTTTGTTTAAAAAGCAGGTTAGCTTAGGCTACATAAGCCATTGGTCATGTGGCTAAGATAAAAACACCTTTAATGTTTACAAAATTTAGCAAGCTCACTACTGCCGCTTAGTGAGTGACGGTTTTTAGCGGACCTTATATCTATTTTTAGCCTTAGTCTAATGACTAATTTCAATACTGCATGCAAGCCATGTATGATATACAAATACACCTTGAAAACAGAACACGTAAATATGTAAACTTTAAAAATAATAAGTTTTAATGGACAACCGTCACAAACGTATTTGTTTATAGTCTATAACTTTAAAGAGGACTTGGGATTTCATTAACAATCTGCATTTGAACGTACTTTCGTTATCAGAAATATACTACCATAGTTTCAAGAAGAATTTAAAAAATTTTTAATTGCTGTCGGTTCCCATTGACTATGCGTGGCAACAAGTCCAATTTCTTTGTTCCATTCCGTGATCTCGTGACCAAAATAGCCAACAGCTAATATAGTTTGCTTAGTATTTAATCGTTAAGAATTTAGCCATAATTATGTGGTGTTTTTGTTATATGCGATATCCGAAATAATAGTTAAATTGGTGTGATCTTTCTTTGTTTCAAACGCCACCAAGTAAAAATGTGATTCAAGGCACGTGACGTCACCAATCAGCTGATTTGCCTTGTTTGGCAAGAAAAAAGGTAATATAATAAATAAACACCAACTGGACCAATGAAGCGTGGAGTAGAACAACAGGCAACTGCTGTGGCGATGCGCGAACAGGTTTGTTGAATGTTCACTGTTAACTTTCAATCATAACTTGTAATCTTTTTTATTTATCGTGCGTTTAATTAGTGAGTAGGGTGCCAATAAAACTTAAACAATGTAATGTATTGGTAATTAATTAATATTGTTTTATTTAGAAGACTAATTAAAATAAACTTAATTCCACAATATTGATCATGCAAGTAAATTAAATCTAACTTATGTAGACCACACAAAGGTATATAAATGTGATACTTTTTTATATTTTTACCAGTACGTCACTAATTTGTTGTTTAACATTGGTAATTACGGTGGTGAATCAGTACGTATTTACTTAAAATTCTCAAATCATTTATGCTAAAATCTAAAGAGGTAAACCTAATAGCTTAATGCTTTAAATATGCTACATTATTTTTTTTCAAGATAGTTACAGATAAACTGCCATATTAAATTTGTAGCGCAGTAATTATATAATCACTATGTATTTTATACTGGTACTGTAGTTTGGTGGGCTTCACTAATCTGCTTCACTTATATTCCCACTGTCTTGCAGAATAGTGTGTTGTCCCGCCCTCCTGTCCCAAAGATAGTGAAGCCTAGTTTGTTTAATATTATACCAGCTAACATACAATTATTTGCACAACTCAACGTGTGTTATATATATATATATACCTTTATATTTGATTCTTTTAAATTTTATAATGATGCACAATATATTAAAACTAAAATATCAAATAAAAGTCGAGAAGTTATTGATAAAGCTCAATTTTGCTTAGATGGTGTGTTCTTTTTTGTTGTTACTTAATGGTTATAGTTAAAAGTAGTTTGTTAGTTTCATTTCGTGGCAGAAATAAACATATAATGATTTTGTTCCCTGCTTGAATACCGTACTTAGTTTTTTTCAAACTCTTACCGTAATAATGTCTGTTTTAGATTAACCAATGACGAACTATGTTTTAATGATTGACTAGTCTATTACAGTACTAGCATCTTAAGTTTAAAGTGTTACTTATCCAATAGGATTACAAAGGAACGACCATGATGACAACATAGACCTATCAGCTAGCTATCCAACAATGTGAAAACAGTAGCCAACAATGGTGCAAAATTATTGTAATATTAATAAAACTACAGTGAATATTATTAATGGAATTAAAGTATTATTACTAGTAGTGATACTGCGCAAGAAGGCTATCCTTACCCTATCTATAATATACATCACATAAACAGCCAAGGTGTGACAGTGAAGACATTGTATTTTGATGATGCACATGTTTTAACAGTATGCATAGTTCCTCTCCTTGGGTAAAAGTACCTAGCCTTTTATAGATTTATAAAAACAAATGTTATAGGAAAAATAGGTTTATTTGGCAGGTTATCTCAATCCGTCGATCTGCAGTCAGCCTCAAGGTTGTTTGTTTAAAACCCGCCGCTGGCTAGGTTGTTTTTTGATCAAGGTAGTAACCCATTGGATTAATGGTTTTTACTAAAACTGAAGGAACGTTTCAATCATATTCAACACATTGCAATATCTTTAGTTCTTAGCCAGTGATGGGCATGAGTTAATCTGTTTTATGCTTGCATGACCTTCCCCCTCGTTTTTTCAATTAACAATTGATATAATATAAATATGTTATTTATATATGTAAGTATGGTTAAAACTCGTAGAAATTCCTTTTTACAATTTGTAACTATAACTGTTTCATTATTTATATGCCAACTATTAAATATGCTTTAAATACCATATTGTTTTAAAGATTATATTTTTTTTTCTTTTGGTTTAGATCAGATATGAACAATTCATATCATGTTGCATTAAATTGTAGAAAAGTCTTAAGGTAAAAGTATAA
>CH000276.1:2745-15326 GCA_000149265.1 Ciona savignyi | reverse complement strand
ATTCAAATACGGATATTCCCGAATTTACAATTGTCATTCCACATGTCACATCAAAAAATTTTTTTTTTATTTTTTGTCTTATTAAATGCATTTGACTGCTATAGCGCGTTGTTCAACCTAATAAGTCCAATCTGCCGATTGGATTAATATCCATAAAAATTAGTCTCTTAAACCTAAAACTATTTGGTTTTTAAGAAAATCAGTTTAAAAATGGGATAGTATCGTTTTGCTTATTAATTTTAATTAAATTTATAATTATTTGTCCAATAAAATACTGGAAAGTACCGGTAACAAAATATAGCCCATTAACTTCTCTCCATGCCAATAAAGTTTACATATCTTGAAATGCTAGTAATGCTTTCTCTTATGTAACTCTATATACCTTCAGGTCAGTCACAAACTCGACCACGCCAGGTCGTTGACTGGTCACACCTACGGAGTCGGGTATTTATCATGGAGTCCCGACGACAACCATATCATTGCGTGTGGGACAGATGAGTCTTCTGAACTCTGGATATGGAACGCAAGGGTATGATATGTGGATTCAGTTGGCTCATTCTTAGCACATTATACAGTAAGATGAAAGGTAGTGGGATCAAGATCATTTGCTGGCAAGCCGGTTGTGTCCTTGAGCAAGCCTTTAAGCAAAAGTTGTCCAGTAGATTAATGAGTTGATTTAAACCTGTAAACTGTAGGTCTTCTTTGTATTCAAGAAAATGTGATAAAATTCTAGGGATCTTAAATTTGTTTTCACTTAACGATACATGTCATACATTACTCTGTTATACAGCGGTATGTATGTCTTTTTTATCTAGTTTTTTTTGTCTTTTTATCTCATAAGGTTTTTAATTAACACAAAATCTCACAGCATTGTTATTATTACATACCCATCCAATTTTTTTACCATCAATTCTCCAAACTATGTTCTATAACGAGCATTACTGCATCAACTCCATTTAAATGCAATTTATTCTTTACGGACTTAGACCGGTGAACTCCGCACCAAGATGAACCACTCCTCTGAAGACAGCATTAGCTGCTGCTGCTGGACCCCAGATGGTCAGAAGTATGTGGCTGGTGGCACTAAGGGACAGTTCTACCAGTGTGTAAGTTACCACTCATTTCATTGTATTTTACCTGCCACTCTGTGTAGTGTTGGGAAAACGGTTCCATGACAACTGAACACCTTACAACTGAACCCTTACAACTGAACCCTTACAACTGAACCCTTTACAACTGAACCCCTACAATTAAGCCCCTTACAACTGAACTCCTTTTAACTGAACCCCTTTAAACTGAACCCCTTTAAACTGAACCCCTTTACAACTGAACCCTTTTCAATTGAACCTCTTTACAACTGAATCCCCTTTTCAATTAAAAGCGTTCGGTTAAAAGGGGTTCAGTTGTAAAGGGGTTCAGTTGTAGGGGCTCAGTTGTAAGGGGTTCAGTTGTAAGGGGTTCAGTTGACTGGTCACCGGGAAAACTACCGGTGCGTAATTGTGAGTTGTATATTTGCAAGAGCGGGTATGATGGGCGATGGCTGTATGGTTAGTGTAAATGGTAAAAATGCCATAATGTTTGGTGTTTACAACTATACACGCTTTATAAATCGTCAAACTAATATACACATAATTGTAGACCACTAGGATCATTGGATTATAGATGCACTTTTTAATGTTTGTGCATGTGTATTCTGCAATAACCCCCCTGTTTTTGATGGGAAATTATCCTTTATACCAGTCATCAAATACTCCTAAATTCGCATGAAACTTATGGATTAATGTGCTCTACTCTTAATGATATCCTTATGTAATAAACCAGAATATTGGATTACAATTCAGTGTCACGTGAAATACAAACACACGTATATGCGATGTGCCAGTCATAATATTGACCGAACAATATCATGGAACAAGCAGTTCTGTTCCCATATAACTATATCTGCTTTGTATTAACAATAGTAGTAATGGAACAAGTAAATGATTAAATTTCCGTAAGGTTAAATAGTGGCGTTCTTTCTTAATAAACAATACTAATTCTTCACTATGCTCTCCAAAGAAAAATTTTTTTGAAAAATCATTTTTAATAAAAGGCAGGTTTTCTTATAATTATGGGGCTAAAACTTTGATATATTCGGTGACACCAATCAGTCTACATACTGGTGCCATTACACCGCTTACAGCTCACCGCTTTTAGCTTATAAAACTACCCTTTTTTAAAAAGTTTTTTTTACATATTTTTAGTACAATTAGTGCAGTTTTTACGTTAAATACATTGCATCAATAGGATCTTGATGGAAACATCCTGGATTCTTGGGAAGGTGTTCGGGTCCAAAGTCTGGCATGTTTACCCGACAACAAAACCGTAATTTCCGCCGACACCCAACAAAGAATACGCGCCTACAACTTTGATGACATGTCCGACTACAATCTGTGAGTACAGTTGGTTGTGACTATAATTTTTTCATACAGTCTTTCTTTTGTTTTTTTGAAAGTGTAATACAAAGTAACTTAAAAAAAATTGCTGAGCTGATTTTGGCTTTTGTGTACTGGATTTACTGTTTTGGCTTACAAAATAGAATTGGTGTGTATTGCCATTCAAACCTTTTTTTATGTGATTATAGGAGGTGGATATGATTACACAAATTTAAATATTTAGTAATGGAACTCATGTTAAGAAAATATTTATTAAATTTACTATGTTTAGTCACGTTTTGACCACTATCAGAAATGCACTTTTTGTTTGATCTCTATTCTAAGTTTTGATTTTAATTCAGTTTGTGAACAGAAAAAAAAACAAAAAAGTTAATTTCCAATTCAAAATTGTTTTTTATCTGTCAAATATACCTCTTGGTAAGTGCAAGTTAAAAAATTTAAACCATTTGTTTTAAATATATCTTTTGAAATCTAATTGAACTACCGGAATACCCTGTATGTATATTGAATTGTTTCGGCCTAAGTCTCTTAGTGTGGCAATTTGCTTACTTAAATGCAGATTATATTTTTTATAACTTATAAGACAATAGGATATTTATGTTTTATCCCAGTGATTAGGAAAGCGCGCCAAAGTATTAACTCAGGCAATCAGGATGGTATTAACTGGGAATTACCTTGCGAATACATTAGGAAGTTTCAACCATCAGATTACTTGTCGTTTTAACTAGAGTACCCGAATCTATTGCAATTTGTTGTGTATGGTTAAGATGCTCTTCAATTTTGGTAGAACCCATTAATCCATTGGGTTTGGATGATGAGTGATAAGTGCATTGCCCAAGGACACAACCTACAATTTAGAAACCAGTTTAGACACTGCATTTATCTCTGAACGTCGACTCACTTACCCACCAAGCTATTCGACAAAGGGTGATCAGGGGTTGTGTTAAAGCATAAAGGTTAATTTATTATAAGTATATTATACTGCTGTAGCTATTGACATACACTAAAAATGTACCTTGAGAAGTGCAGCTAAAAAGAACTGATTCTAATTCACAACTGAATAAACTTTAACCACTCTCAGATTAAACATCTCGTCCTCTGCCTCATGGATCCATATTGTCTAAAAATAAAACACATTTACTTAATATTGCAGAATTAAAGAAGATCACCCTGTTATGTCATTCTCCCTGTCCTCCGACGGTCACTTTGTATTACTCAACGTCGCAACACAGGTTTCATACACAATACACATATACATGTATTTAAAATGCTTTTGAGGCTAATTTTACAAGATTTTTTGTTATCCCGCTGGATTTTAAGGTAATTGCCTTTAAATGCCATCCCGCATGGTTTTTACAGTATTTGTATATGCTTACAGTATAAATATTTGATAAAACAGCTAATGAGTTTTAAGATTTTTATGTAATATTCAAGATGTGGTTGATGATTGACTTTATACTGGCATGACTCATTGCTTTTTGCTGATGATGAAACAATAGCTTTAAAGTTTACATTGTACTGATTATTTTTGATCCACTTAATAATACAAGTCTGTTCTATAAACAAATTTATTAAAAAAGATAGATTTAAATTTATACTTAGTAGTAGTGATGGAATGAGTTTGATGGAGATATTTAAATATGGGTCCATGTTGATTTGTGTTTTATTACCTGGCTTGCGAGCAAGCGCCCTGTGCATAAACACAGTTAATTTATTTGCTTTTAAAACCGATTTTATTCCATTTATTTTGTATAAGAGTCCATAAACACACATGCAAGGCTGCACACTATTGGTTTGTTTTTGTGTACACCAATCATAAAAAAACAAAATCTGTCCTTTTGTCCTCGATTGCGTGTGTGCACAAATCCTAACAACCAGTACCATCATAGAATATTCTACCTTTAAATGAAAACATACCTATGCTATTACAGTGAGGTTAATCACCGTTGTTAGTTGTTACTATTTGCCACCCCACAACAACTCGCCAAGTTGGATCAACCTTTAGGTGCCTTACCCACGGAAATAGCAGTCGGTGATTACCCATGATGTAAAGGAGTGGACTCCTTTATATTGTACAGCATTACTGTTATCATAATTTCAAACCATTAACCATCCAATATCCACCAAACTCTGTTGCAGGGTGTCCATCTGTGGGATGTCGACGATCGGATATTGGTTCGGAAATACCAGGGAGTGGTCCAGGGTTTCTACACAATATTTTCCACGTTTGGTGGCACGAATGATGAGTACATTGCAAGTGGAAGTGAAGGTGGGTCACATGTTGTTGCTAAATTACTTAACTTTTTTTGTTTGGGAGAACAGTCAGTTCCATCTCACTAGCTACCAGCCATCAATCAATAGCTCATGCATCATGAACCGTATGATCAATGTCACTAAATCACTTAACTTTTGTTTGTTTGGGAGAACAGTCAGTTCCATCTTACTAGCTACGAGCCATCAATCAATGGCTCATGCATCATGAACCGTGTGATCAATGTCACTAAATCACTTAACTTTTGTTTGTGAAGTTTAATATTTTTATCTGTAGCGACACTTTTGTTGTGTTACTTTTTTGTAATGTTTTTGTGAGTGTGGTGAGATAGATATTGGAATCATATCTTAAAGAGTCGCTGATGCATTTTTTACCAGACTAGTGGCATATTGGAATTGGCCGAGCTAGCCATTTCCATACAGTCACTGATTTGTTTGTACGGTCAGTGAAAAAATAACTCAGGAAATAGTTGTTTTTTTTATCTTATTGGGCAAGTGTAATAAATGCATCTGTTAATGCAAGTTTAATTGTGCTTGTTAAACTAAGATCTTTATCGGTTTGGTTTAAATATAAAATGCTTTAAAAAAGTGGTTCAATAAATCGTGTAGTTAATACATATTTGAAGGCCACAGTATTACTTTGTTGTTGCTAAACATGTGCATACATCCTGCTACTTCATTTTTACACACTAATGATCTGCATAAAATAAAATTTTTATTCTTTTCAGACAACAAAATCTACATATGGCATCGATCGAGAGAAATGCCCATAGAAACACTATGTGGGCACTCAAAGACTGTTAACTGTGTCAGTTGGAACCGAGCGATTCCAAGCATGTTAGCGAGTGTATCCGACGATGGCACAATCCGAATATGGGGGCCACAGGAGATAGAGGATGAAGGTACTACTGGTTTTAAAGTTTTTATTTTTAAACTAGGGAAGTTCAAGTTTCTTTTTTTAATGGTGCGCTAAACGACTGACATTGTTTGGTCAGTATAGGATAGTCCTGTATATATTTAAGTACGTTTAAAATCAGTTTGCATACTGAAAATATAGCAAATGTGCCACATTTTCCAAAGCAATGTATGTTTTAGAATTACCCAATCAAGACGTTTTCATTATAAATTTAATCAATATGTTTATTGAAATAACAAGACAAATCGTTTTCTTTCAGACTCTGAAAACGAGGAAAATATGAACTCTCTAAATGATGAACCTTGACACACACTTCTTTAATAGAAAAATTAAGATTGAGCTGGCCACGGTCCCTTGGAATGAAAGTGTATATTTCACTCCCTTACTGTGTGGCTGGCTTATGCAAGGTGGTGTGTTTTACAAGTCACCACAGGCGACTATCAATTCTTGTGTGGTGGAATTTTTTTACCAGCATGTTTCGGTCGACGGTTTGCGCTATGTAGTAGCGAGACAATGCTTTTCTCACTGCTTGAACCTCCCTTATTTTCAATTTTGCTCTCAAAATGTTTTTAATATCAACGCCTCAGTTTTTCATAGGCATCGTTTTATTAGAGTGTAGTAAATAAAGAAAACTTAACCGCTTTAATTTGCGTTAACAAAACATTTGCTGCATGTGTGAAAAACAAATCCAATCAGGCCAGTTTTTTTGGTATATAGAACAACCATTTTGACACTTGTTTTTACCCTTTTTACATCTGTTTGCTGTTCCATCGGGCTTTAGGATTCCATTTCATTTGTTAAAACTGCTTTTAAGTGTTCAGGGCATTGTTATAGCAAAACATCATCCAAAGTTATTTCAGTTAAGGCTGGAATGTGCTTATCTAATGTTGTTTTTAATAAAAGATGGCATGCAACAACTTTTGGGTAATGTACATGGTCTTAATTTAGGTAAAAAAAACTGTTTCTAGAATTACTTTTGAAAATTGCACTACCCTTCTGTGTATGTGCGGCGCATATGTGCACTGTTTGTACATGTTAATGGGTAGGTCTAGGTTACATTGTATGTTTAACCAAGGACTCAAGTACATAGCAGTACTCTGAACCCTGTCAAACAAAGAAGCAAATGTACAATTCTGTCAGTTTATTCAACTTTCATGCACAGCCCCGATATAAAAGCAATAAAACCTTTTGACACCAACTTACAAACACCGTGTTAAGGCAAAAATAAATCCATCTGGTTAAAAAAGTAGATCTGATCACATGGCTTAGAAACAAGATGCTGTCTAATTGTTACAATGCTCGTCATGATGCTTGACCACCGGAAACAAGTGCATATACGAAACTGTAAAAATAAACAAAGTTATTTTGCCTCGAAGTAATATGTATACATCTCAGATTGTTTTCGACTACTTAAATCAAGCATGGGCAATATACAGCCTGCCCGGAAGGGACTTTGACCGGCCCTTAGACTGTATCTAACCATACCCTGTATTTAAGATATTGAATACTATTCATGTAATAATTCGGCCCACCAAGTTAACCACCACTGACTTAAAATATTAAAATTACTAGAATTTTATCTTTTAAAGGTTAAGCTATGTTTTGATAGAAATGGCGCAATAATGTGAATACAATACTTACAATTACAAAATACATTTATAATGGTAAAAACCACTTACCAGTAGAGGTAAAGGAAAAAAAGCACAATAAAATATGCCAGTTTCACCATTGTCTCCTTCATGTGACCCTTTAGCAACCCTCGGTTGTGTATTTCCGTTGGATCGTAGATGCCAATGTTACCGGCTGAAACTCGCAAGTACCTGTAAAAAAGACAGTTTGAAATTTGGTTGTGTAATCAACTGGTAATGCAGGTATCAGAGTTTTAAATGATTTATTTAAACTATCAAGACATTACTAAAGTTAAAAAAAAAGATGTTCAAATTGATTAAAAAACCTTTTCTTGGTCACAGTTTTAGTGGAGTGATAAAAAAGTATGTTGCACATAATTAATCGTGCATAACATTCCACATACCAAAAAAGTTGTTTTCAAACCTGTTCGTTAAATACAATGGAAATGTCAGAGTAAGTAAGGACAATATCCAGTGTCCTGAAAACAGTGTAATAACTGGACAAAGGCACGATGCTATTACTTCAGGTAAGACCCAACGGTTCAATTTCTCACAGCATGTAGAGGAGTTCAGGTAATCGCATTCAAGATCTGATAGTGTTATTATCTGGGTATTTATTTGTATTTAAAAAGACGGTGTTAAGGAATAAATAATCATTCAATACACAAATTTTCTAATTACATTTACAAATGCATATTAATAAGTCACTAATGTGATTGCAGTGGGTTAGTTTAAAAACTTTGCAAACTTAGTTTATTTTAATTTGTTTTTGCTTTTACATTGCTTAACTGCTAGCAATTATTGCTGTTGATTATTTTTGTTTAACCAAAACTGTAATGAAGTTTTTTCAAAGTAGTATATTTCTGCTGCGGTTCATCTCATTTGATAGTAACCTATGCAGCAAGTGGAAAGGTTGTATGTCAAAACCTACTGCCATGGTGCCATCTTATGTGTGTAGTAGAGCACACTGTAATAGTTAATATAGAAAACAAAATTGTGCATTAGTTTATCTAGTGACCACTCCCCAGACTATTATATGATTTCAATATAACACCTATGCAAAATATATTGTAGCTTATATACATTACACTACAAACACATTGGATTCTTTTTTAATAAGTTTGCTATTAGAAAAATGTGGATAGTTTAGTTTTATAATACTTATTAGAATAAATCATGTAAAGGATACAAAATAAACTGATAAAAACAACATGATTGCTGAATCAACCAGCGCAAGACATAACAACAAAGCTTCTCCCATCATCTTTTGTTTACTGACTCAGATGCTGATGATAATAAAACAAAATTTCCAAATCAAAACGATTACTCTGCCAACATCGGCATAGGTTGAGAACTACAGTGTAGAGGCCGGACACACAACTCCTATGCTTCTGCCCTGTAACGTATATAGTCGATAATATACCGGCAAAATAGTACACGGTGGGTTAATGTTTTAATGAAAATATAAAACACACAATACGCCAATACGCTGAACCTGTTACGTCATATATTGTTGACTCGGCACACACAAATAACTTTAGCATAGAAATCTTAACAGAACTATTTGCACCATTTTATTTATTTATTCCGCTAATAAATGATATTGCGCCTTCTCATTACACAAAAATGTAAATCAATATTTTTAGAACAAAGTTATTTTGTTGAGTTAAGAACGTGAAAGAAAATACTATGATTTTGGTAGACAAACTATAATTATATTTTAAGTCCCCATTTAAAGTTTGGGATTCCCCTATGCTGGAATAAATCAACGTGCATGATTGACAAGAGGGATAATCTAAAATTGCTGGCTGAAGATTATATCAAAATGCCGAAAGTAAAGAGTGAAAAGAAGTGCCGAAGTCACAATGAAACTACAAAACAAGGTTTATAATTAATATGATAATAATTTGTGTTCCCTTTATGAAAATGCGACAGTCAGCAGTGATTTTTAAAACGACAATCGATATTCATCAGATAAGCTCATGTCCAGTCGGGTTGCTGGTGCTATTGTGTATAGTATATTTTTTTAAAAACTTTAAATCAGTTTCACAACAGACATGATTCGCGATTTAAATGGTAAAAGTTAACTTGAAAGTTTAGGCTTGAACAAATTTGGAGCTCTAAATATGGGTATGTGTTAGTTATCTGAGCGGTAATCTGTTTTAATAAATTGTACAAGCAATCGGGTATTTCTTGTGTGCCACATTGCCACAAAACAATCTATGACACTGGTCATAAAAAAGGGTGGTTGACCATAAAAATTGACTAATGATAACATATACTGTTTACGGATAATTCTTTACTGGGCTACAGTCTCCTAAAAGTCAGTCTTAATTAAATTTCCACTTTTTACTAAAATGCGATGCTATAAAGGTATGATATCTAATTAAACTATAGTTCCAGGAATAATGTTTAACACTGGAGTTGGTCAACATATTCTAAAGAACCCGCTCATCATCAACTCAATGGTGGAAAAAGCCGCATTGAAAACAACAGACACTGTGTTGGAAATTGGTCCTGGTACTGGTAACATGACGATCAAAATACTAGAAAAGGTATTATATTTTTGTGTGTAGTTTTAATGTTTGCACATTTGTTAAGTTGATCTTACCCTATAAAGTGTAAAGCACATTTAATCTCTATATACATGCATGGATGTCATCATAGAAATTATAAATCAATATTGTAATTTAAATGACCTTTCATAATTGTTTAAATCAGGGGTCGGCAACCTTTTCATAGTCGCGGGCCAAAACCAAACTCATAATGATCTCGGCGGGCCTTAATAAATTTCTCAACTCCACATCAACTTTTCTACGTTTTGTTAACATTTCATTGCAAAATCAATTAGAAAATATGTTTACTACCTAGTATTATTTATCGTACAGGACTTTAGTGAGTAAAGAACATGATGCAAACACATATGAAATAGCAAAAACGATGTCTGTTGTGTCACAATGTTACATGTCATAATATGTGTCATAACGTCATAATGTCATAAAATTACAATTGGATTGCTTCTTCTCTCACTAACCTATGCCAACAAACACACACTTATGCTTTTTCTCAAAGCATTGTCTTCGTCTGCACGCACACATTCTCAATAGACACGGTCAGGCACATTTTTTATTATTGCCGCATAGATTGTTGAAATTTATCAAAATCTAAGATTGCAGATGACACAGTGGGCCGTATTCTTTAATACTTCAGTGAGATGTCTTGGGCCGAATGATTTTGCATGGCGGGCCGGATGCGGCCAGCGGGCCGTAGGTTGCCGACCCCTGGTTTAAATGATGTTTTATTATTGTTATTTTTAGGTAAACAAAGTGGTTGCTTGTGAAATCGATCCTCGAATGTCGGCTGAGTTGCAAAAACGTGTCAGTGGTACTCCAATGCAGAGGAAACTGCATTTGATGGTTGGTGATGTGCTTAAATTGGACTCCTTGCCATTTTTTAATGTTTGTGTGGCCAATCTGCCTTACCAAATCTCATCGCCCATTGTATTTAAGCTTCTCTTACATCGACCCTTATTCAGATGTGCTATTTTGATGTTTCAGGTAAGAAAAATTCCAATGTTTATTTAAGTTAAAAAGTTCTATAGAAGTAATCAATTTTGGTACTGTACATTCCACAGCGGGAATTTGCACAGCGTTTAGTCGCCAAACCAGGTGAAAAACTCTACTGCCGACTTTCAATCAATACTCAACTACTTGCACGTGTTGATCTGATTATGAAGGTAACATTATTTTGTTGAGGATGATTAACATAAAAAAGATATTATTTTTGACACATATATCTCGAAAAAGATAGTCATAAAGGATTTGCGCATGTTTTCTTATTTTTCTTTGTTGGTATTGGTGTGCAAATGTTTACACATGATACAACAGAATTTGATGAATTTAAAATTTACCTGCTAGCAGCTGCAGACTTAAACAATTAGAAAGCCGTTCACAAAGTTTGTATAGCTTGTTTATTTTAAACAGTTTTTATGGCATGCATTTTAGGTTGTGTTGTGATATATTTGAATTAGTGTCTGGTTGTAACAATTTGATTTTGTTTAGGTTGGCAAAAATAACTTCAGGCCACCGCCAAAAGTGGAGTCAAGCGTTGTGAGAATAGAACCAAGGAACCCTCCACCTCCTATTAACTTTACAGTAAGTTTTGTTGAAAAGCAAGGATCTTTATTTACAATTGATTATTTGCGATTAGCACCTTACCATTGTTTTTTTTTAAATTCTGTACATGCATGTGCAGAAAATTATAATGTAAAATTATTTAACCCAACTTGAACCAGTCATTTTTAAGGATGTACATAAATTGTAGAGATAAAGAAATAATATCACAGAATATTCACATATTACCAATTTGCTCTAAACTAATCACTGGATCATATTTTATCATATTCATTTTTGAAACCCATTCCAAAGAACATCTTACATCGGTAAAACAGGATGCCTTTAACATAATCCGAATAAACTAAAATTTTGTTGTATAGTTTTCAAATTATTTTTATATTAAAAAGCGTTTCTAGTGACTGTCAAGATGTTTTCGGAAGCAAAAACTGCTCTGGCACCTAATTTATAAATGACTTTTTACTATTTTCTTCAAATGACCATATTGTATTAGATTAATTGTTAATTTTATTTTTAAACTTTGTTTTACTTCCTTTAGAATGATGAGTAAACTCACTAAAAATAATGGTCATTTTTAACTTTTAGGAATGGGATGGCCTTGTTCGGATTGCTTTCATGCGAAAAAACAAAACATTATCTGCAATATTCAGGTATTTTACGGCGGTTATTATATTTGTTAAAACTTGAATTAATTTGCTTAGTTAATCCTGTTGTGCTTTGGTGCCAAGTTTTAGACCATAATGTTCAAGGTAAACAAAAATCTGTACGGTGAACATTTTTGGATTATACAGAGACTATATACATACCATAAGTTATATTTTAAGTGATCTTTCGGTTGTACCAAACATTTATATCTGAATAATCCATAATTTTCTCTTTTCAAAAATGACTGCAAATTTACTTGTACAGTACTTAATTAACTGTATGATCTTTATGTTCTCCTAATTATATGGGAAAGACTGTGAATTGAACATGAATTTTGTGAGTCTTATATAATAACTGCATGCGATTTTACATCAATTAATGTCTGTAAACTATGAAATTCCCTGGTAGCAGCAGTTCGGTTTGATTTAGCGCAATGCAAATTCATTTGATTTTATAACATCATATTTGTTGTTTCAATAGGTTTATCCCCTGTTACATTCAGGACTACGTCATTTTGGGAATTATTAGAGAAAAACTACAGAATCCACTGTTC
>CH000278.1:33637-65245 GCA_000149265.1 Ciona savignyi | reverse complement strand
AGTGTAATAAATGTTTGCTCTTAAAAAAAAAGTTAAAAAACGGCACCAATGTAAATTTAATATTATTATTTAAATGAAACAAAATTCTGCTAATTATCACTTACATTGGCGGATAATGATCTACACAAATCCCTGCTACTTCATAATAAAATGAGGCAACGTAAAATGAATAAAATTATCCAATTGTGATTAGTAGAATGGGATAGGATAAGATATTCATGTTTATCCCCGTAAATAGAAAAAGCAAAGGGGTTATCACACAGGCAATCGTCTTGTATATGATAGACACGTTCCTTCAATTTGGTAGAACCCATTAATCCGCTGCGTTCCGACAATGTCCGTTAAGTGTCTTACCCAAGGACACAACCGACTAGCTAGCGACCAGTTCAGTAAAAACGTGCTGTCCAAAAAACAGAAAGACCAAATCCTGGTAATAATCACTTACGTTGCTGGATAATAAGCCTCACAAATCCTTGCTTCCTCTCGGCCCCCACCTTTACTTCACATTCATATTTCCCAGCATCAGAATACTTGAGGTTCGTAATGGTCAATGAGGCATTCCCAGGAGCTTTTGAAATTGATGTTCGGTCTCTGAAAAAAAATTAACAATTATTGCTGTGACTTTTTACAAAAATTGTGATAACAATTTACTGATCAGGTAAAAACAATTAAACGGTTTGTTTCATAAAATTTATTTGACAATTCAAAATTATGGTCCACCAAAATCTAAATATTTTTAATTGGATATTATCTTATACTAAAGAATGACAAATTAAAAGCTTTTCACAATAAAGAATGATTTTATTTTTACAAACAAATCGGATAACGTTTTTTATTACTAAACTGACCACAATAACCAGTTTACTGTTAACTGAGGCACAGGCAACAGCCCTAACTCTATTTAATTTCACACACAGTATAAGAGAAAGAGAATATTTTATTGCGTGGTGATAAAAAGCTATGGTAGGATAATAATTCCCAGTGATGAAAAACGTGTAAAAGACTTATAATAAATGTGTAAGAGTCTTATAGGATAGAATATTCGTAATATTCATATATTATAAATTCATGAGTGAAAAAATGCAAGGGGCAAAATCGCATATGCAATTATTAGATTACCACATCACCAATGGTTACAGAAGCTCCGGTACTGCAGTGTGCTGTGTATGACTTGGATGTCTATAATTTTGGTAGAATCCATCAATGCACTATGTTCAGAGGATATCCGTACAAGTGTTTGGCCCAATTCCACACAACTGACCAGCTAGCCACTGGTCTTGAACCTGACACTGTCCGCCTAAAAGGCAGTGTGACTAACCCAGTAAGGTATTGGGTCAAATCATACTAATTAGGGTGCCTCTAAATACTACAGAAGCGCTTGGATCACTTAGATTGCTATGGAAAGTAATTCTAACCCTGTCCCGAACACTAATCTCAACCCCAGAACTAACTTTAACCCCAACCCTAACATTAATATCATAATCTTTATTTTAGTGAGAGAAGTTGTCTCCAAGGCTTTTGTAATTACTAGTATAGTAGGCGATCCATTGTAAGTATAGTAGGCGATCCAAGCACTCCAGTAGTATTTAGAGGTACCAGACTTTTTCGACTAAAAGGCGGTGCACTAACCCATTTAGGTATTGGGTCGAACCATACCATCATAATCACAATTCGAAGGCTTAGTCACTTTACCATGTAAATTGCATTTTACAGTAATACAAATGGAGATTAAATCAGGCTTGTCATTTTAAGCACCTGTATGAGCCATAACCCTTTTTGATAATCCATTCATCAGTCCGAACTTTAATTTTCCTGTGATTGACGTATTTCCGCCACAGAACACGCGTCTTATAATACGCAATACTGCCCGAAGGTGGGTAGTAACATAGCAACGTAACGCTGCCTCCCACAGCGCCAGTTTGTACAGGTCTAGTACGAACTTGCAACACTTCTGTTGGAAGTATAAAATGTCAGTGAAACATGCCTTATACCCTAGGATAAAGGTATTTATGTGATTTAATTTTCACATTGTATAACATTGCATAGTTTTCTACCTGTCTTACAGAAACAAATGGTAATAGAACAATATTAAGACACGATAAATTTGAAATTATATTATCTTTCAAATTGGCGGGAAACTGCTAAATTGCCGTTTGTTGGCGCAATTGTATTTAGAATTTACGACCCTGTTGATTACTTCTGAAATGGGTCGAACAATAACTGGTATTTCAAACAAACAACACAAGTTGGTAATGCTGCTATTTCCACCTGGTGACAATCAATGAGACTTTAATTTGTATTTAGTCAATGATATTTTAACCCCACCCTAAATATTAAATCCCCAATTTGATTTCAACATCTTTAAGCTTAAATTGTAATTATGATATCCTCTATAACTCCAAAACACAAGTTTTTTCTTCATATGTTCCATACAGCATTAACTTACTCATACAGGTTGCGCAGTCCCCAAAACAGGCACGAACAATATTTGTTTGGCGCATACATGCAGCCCTTCTGAGGCTGCAAATGTTTTTGTAAGTTCGCTTGTTGCTGCCACAGACAGGGAACTGGCGTTGCTCGGCACAATGATGTTTGCATACACACACCTGCAACAATTAGACTGATTTATGAATGGATTATCTGAGTGTGAAACTCTACTGAGGCATTTGAGGGATAACATAGGATAGGATATTAATGTGTATGGGAATGAGAAAACCCAGCGGAGCGTTAACACCTGGACAAGCGTCAGATTACCTACGCCGACCACCGGGTTACTGGATCTATTGCAGTGTCTTGTGCTGGATTCACATCGTTCCTAATTTGGTAGAACCCATTAATCCGCTGCGTTCAGACATAATGCCCGTTAGGTGCCTTGCCCTAGGTATATACATTATGATAGGCTATTAAAATTGTTATAAATGGGTAAACGCTAAACAGATATCACACCAACAATCGTCACATCATCTTCTCACTAATACGTGAGGATGCGATATTGGGCGAGCAATCGTCAGGTTACTTCCAGCAAATTTTGGCTTTAGAGATGTTCCTCAACAACCGCCTCGTAATTTATTAGTTCCGACCTTAAACCTTTTGGCTGCCTGCAGAACACCGACGCTTTTACCGTAGGGTATATGGATCAAAACTCGTTCCTGGCAAAGGTAATCAGCGGACATCGCTTCTAGTCAAAAATCTCAGTCATATTTAACACTCAACACAATAGGTCCCGTAACCAAACGGTGGCAACGGTCATTTCCCCGTGTTAGGAACGACCCTCTCATCATTTTAATCGGGACAAAACATGAATATCCTTTACCTATAACCTATCAATACTGGAGCTAGCGTGAGCTGCAGCGTAGAAAATCAATCACATTGTCATTTATTATCCTGAAATTTTAAAATCGGTCGCGCCAATCATTCGGTTACAAAACCAGATCATGTAAGCGTATTCCAGAGTATTACTTGATTTTCGTTGCATTCCGCACCGTGGCGACAATCCCATTTCTTTCTACATGGGCGAAGCGGTCCTCTGGCTGCAAAAAAAAGTAATTTTTAATATATTGAAGTTGTGGGAGGTATTGCAGTGTGCGAGAGGTTACTTTAATTTGGTAGAACCTATTAATCCACTGGGTTCAGGCAATGTTCGTAAACTGCCTTGCCCAAGGACATAACCGATTAGTTAGCGACCAGTTCGAATTCAGCAACCCTTTAGTTGAAATGCGACGCACTAACCACCAGACTAATCTGTCGAACACAGTAGGCACAGTATAAACCATAACATTTTACACCTAAAATTAAATTGGGACATTTATGCACAGAAATTACCAAAACATACTACTTTACTCAATTCCCTGATTACTGCCCGATTAAGTCACTCGGTTTCGTAGCAATTAACCAAAAAGCATGGAAGTACCTTTTATTTTTATAACTCTGGTTAGCAATATTGGTAGAGCATTAGGACATCAAAGTAATAGGCAAAAATCAATACATTAAACACGTAATTAGGTATTCTTTTTTATCCTCGGCCATTAACCGGTTATAAAACTACAACGTCATGTGAATGGTTCTTTAATCTAAATGAGGGCACAAGGAAACCTTATACGCCCAAACGCTATGTATATATACTACTCTTTAAACACAACACGAGTTCTAATAAACACGCTAACCCCACTACTAATGTTCTACTATATTGATTAGGAAGTTTTGCTGCATTTGTCTTGTACACAGATTGACTTGCCATATACAGAGTTTAAAAAGTGTGCCGTGTGGTATGTAGCTTATAGAATGTACGAAGTGTTTGTTATTTTACCTGGTTAAGTTTTAAACCAGTGGACAAATGAAATGGTCGAGCTAACCATTCAGCCGTGAGACCACTCAACTGTATTTATTTATTTATTGAAACTGGCTCCTTTGAAACAAGAAGTCATTAGGTATCCATGTGTTCTTTGAGATGAATATTCAGACCTTGCGATTACGTAACGGGGAGTTCCCGCACGGGTAATAGTTACCAAAGGTATTGCAAAATGTTGTGTATGATTGTGATGTGTATCTTCAATTTTGACAAAATCCATTAATTTTGTGTGTTTAGGCAGCAAAGTGGCTTACCCAAAGTCACCACCCAATAGCTAACGACCAGTTTAAAGATGTTTAATTGGGCAACTTTAACTATTCATCTGCTTCTCGAAGTTAGGCATGTAACTTGATCGTATGTAATACGCCTGGTTTATAAAAACTCGTTCAACCCCTTTCAACGACACTAATATAACCCTTGGAACTAACTCTTTAAGCCAAGCACTAATACTTAACCTACCATTCATTTTATTTACCAATTTCCCTCTATCACCCCTTTTTCCTCGCTTATTACCCAGTTCCCATTATAAGCGTAGCCAAATCGATGTTCATTTATATTTTTTATATACAACAGTAACGGTATAAATAAAATGAGCAGGGCAAAACGTATGCATGACTTTATTAGGTTGGTAGCATATATATTTCTTATCCACAGAGATGAGAAAAGACAGATGTTTTTACACTGGAAACGCATCAGGAAAACTGGGTGTTCACATTTGATTTACGGCATCTATGGAACATTTTGCGACATCCGTGGTATAGTGTAGTTGCGTCATTTGATCAACTCATTCAAATTCTTGGGGTCAGTGCAACCGATAAAGTTGGGGGTTAGTGCAAAACAAGATTTCCTAAATCAGGTTAGCTTAACCGACACAATTGAATTCCACAGGCTAAGTCCACGGTCGTTTTAGTACCTGGGTATGTATCGAACCCATAATGGCCACGTCACAAATGCCGTTTTAATACAAAAAATCGATAAGAAACCGGTAGCGTTAACATACGGCCAAACAACTGTTTTAAGTTAAAGAATTTTACATTTTTTATTAGGATGATATGTTTTAGTATCGTTTTTTACCGGGCTTAGTTTCGAACCCTTAATGGGTTCGTTGCTAAGACCTTTTTTTGTATAGTAGTCGGTATAAATATATATGTATCGGTCGCGTTAACCATTCAGCCACACGACCATACTTAATAACTTGTTTTTATTGGGCATTGTTTCGAACTCATAACGGCACCTATCTTTTTTTTTTTTTTTTTTACTGAGCCAAGTTTCGAACCCATGATGGGCTCGTCATCAGGACCGTTTTTTTGTATAAGAGTCGGTATATGTATCGGTCGTGTTAACCATTTGGCCACACGACCGTACATAACGGCACCTATCGTATATTGCAAAATCCCTGCTGACACCGAACCTGCCACCTTACGGCCTGTGTATGTAATCCAGATATTTAGTTGAAATAGCACACCTGAACTCTTGTGTAGCAATATGCTTGACCGATATATACAGATTCTATACGAATATACTCTTATCGAAGAATACATCTTGGGTTCGAAACTTAACTTTATAAAAAAAATTAGTTGGTGTGACCGAATGGTTAAAGCGACCGATACTGCCACAAATTCTGGACAAAAACAGTTAGTCCATTCAGGGTTCGAAACTTGGGTTGGTAAACATTAGAAAAATCCTTGTAGCTATGATGAGAGTTGCACAATTTTTATTCAAACATCGCGACATTGGGTGATGATGCAACCCAATAGTGCCATGATGGTTGAATCAAAACCGTACACTAAGGCCACGGTCGCGTGGCTAAATGGTTAACGCGATCGATACATATACTTACTCCTGTAAAAAAACGGTCCGACTAACGAGCCTTCATGGATTCGAAACTTGGCTCGGTAAAAAACAACCATACACTGAAATTTCTTGTAGCTGAATTGGGTCGAAACTTGACACTTTTAAAAATCGAAAATCCGATTAAGGTCGTGTGGTCGAATGACCACACGACATTTGCCACACTAATACAAATTAGGTAGTATATAATAAGTAAGTAATAAGGAACTTACTTATTATATAATACCTAATTTGTAAAAGACGGTCTTAAGACGAGTTTATCATTAGGTGAAAACTTACCCTTGTAAAAACGCAAATCTAAGTAAAATCTTGTGGACGAATGATTAACGCAGCCGATTAATATTCCAAACTATATACAAAAAAACGGCCTTTGAACTAGCAGATCTTGGATTCGAAACTTAAGGTCGGTAAAAACGTAGTCTAGTCCCCGAACTGCGTTTAACTTACGTGGCGTTCCGAATTGCCTACGTCCAGCACGATGTCTGGTTCGCTGCAATATTTCGAACGAAGATAAACTGTTAAACAGATAGAAGAATACGCAAACGCAACCGAGTAAAGCTGTACTACCCCCTGCCATGCGATAGCTCAACGAAGCTGTAACATTAAGAACAATAGAAGAAACTGAACTTGTAGAACTGATGTCCATTCTAAAACAATTGTGGTTTATATACCAAGACGGTTTGGTATTCTCAGTCCGGTGTTAATTTTGTTAGATAGGTGTTATGTTTGTTTTGCCTAGCGGATAAAGTAGAACTTTTTTGTTTGTTCTCTGTGGGTTACCATTGTGCTCGATGATGAATTCAGACCTGCTTTGAGCATATCCGTGTTATTACCCTTGTCTCGAACGGAAAGTTAATTTGTATCTAAAAGTTTAAGGCCATGCTTCTTACACTTTTGGTTTCGACTTATACTTTCACTCCGAAACAATTATTTCGCAAAAGAACTACGGTTAACAAGAGATAAGTTTATCAACTCTATAACTCGGCACAGAAACCCATGGTAGAATTAACAAAACTAATAGTGTTACATTAAAATCACTTTTTGTGGTTTACAATTGGAAGTAAAATTATAAAGTCCCCTATTAGTAGTGAGAATGCCATTTGTTATGGCGAGTTGCGCAATATGTGTAAGATTTGAGAGTTTTTCAAGTGACTGGCTGTGATATTTTCCGCGGTTAATTTGACTTGTGGAATATGTATTAAAATTTATTTTTATTATGTATAGAAGTAAAATTAACGAGTTAAAAGAGGCAGTGTGTTAAAAACAACTTTAAAAGTCGCACTTTTTTTGCCATATCTTACCGGAAAAGTGGAATACGAATATAGGTCGGAATGAGGTCTTGATAGCCTACTGCTGGAATTGCGCGTTTTGTTAACGAGTCCTGTTGTGCTATGTCTGGAAAGGTGTCGCAAAAAGACGTAACAAAAAACATTCTAAAACTCTATGTGATTATATTTTATGTCATCATTTATTACGTAAGTATATGCTCAAATAAAGTGCTCTGTATTAAGCTTGGTTCAATATCTGGGCATATAAGGTTATCTTCGTCCAATATATATCCTTCTGGTGTCGTCACTTCTTCTTTTACCTCACTGATTATCGGCGACAACGATTCTTTTGATGAGTTTGGATGAATAAAGACAGAACCAGTAACGTTCATTACATCTTCATAATCCTAATAGAACAGATGAGAGGATAGGATAGGATAGGATATTCATGTTTGGGGTTTAACACACGGGCAATCGTCAGATCACCTCGCGCCCATCGTCGGGTTAACGGAGCTATTGCAGTGTGTTGTATATGATAGACACGTTCCTTCAATTTGGTAGAACCCATTAATCTGCTGGGTTCAGGCAATGCCCGTAAAGTACCTTGCCCAAGGACACAACCGACTAGCTAGCGACCAGTTTCGCACCTGCAACTTTTCGATGGGGCGGCGCACTTAACCGCTAGACCATCCGGCCGGACTAGAGAGTAAAGTTTTTTTGTGAATATTTGTCCCCCTGTTGTTTTTGTCTTGTAATCTAGCGGGTAAGTTTGTGCCACTACTGTCCTAAAGTATTTTTAATGTGACTTTTTAAAAAAGATTGGCTTTTCCTGTTTTATTCGTGTGAATTGGAAACGCAATGGGCATTATTACACGGTAAGTGTCATATGACCACGCGTCTACCGTCGGTTATATGCCTAATACAGAGAGAATTTTGTAGCACTTTGCATATTCCTTCGCCCAATTAAGACCAGTCCATAATTACATTAAAATCCGTTTCCGTCGATCGTAATGTCCGCTGGGGTGCGCTACTCAGCACCTTAATCAACTTCTGCGTTTGTTCGTTTTCGCGAAGCTTTTGTACGACTTGCTGATCCAACGCGTATTTCTGAAACGAAATAACGAATATAAGTTTACTTGGTTTTGCGCTTAACTTAACTGCGGGTAGTTTCGATTCTGGAACCTGTGGTTCCTTGGTTTTTCAACGTTGCTTGTTAAGAAGTCGGTTGCGGCACTGCACAACCAACCAAATCAAAGTTTAAAAGTTAATCAACTGGTAGAACGGTTTAAGTGGTACCGGAGTAAAATATAAGTCCGAATGAATAGATTGGTGGATTAGTCCGTTGCATTTCATTTTCTACATAAGGATGACGGCTAATTTATTTGCTTTAGCTTGTACATCGTGGTTAGCTTATACAGCATCGTTTGCCCGGCCGGTTGGTCTAGCGGTTAAGTGCGTTGACTTTCAATCGAAAGGTTTCAGGTGCGAAATTGGTCGCTAGCTAATCGGTTGCGTCCTTGGGCAAGGGACTTTACGGACATTGCCTGAAGCCAGCGGATTAATGGGTTCTACCAAATTGCAGGAACGTGTCTAACATATACAACACACTGCAATAGCTCCGGTTTTCCCATTCACGGGGATAAACATGAGTATCCTATCCTAACTTCATATATCTTCGCTTTGAGGGTGATATTTGTTTCAGAGCGCCAAGTTTCGAACCCATGGTGGGCAGGTAGCTAAGGTCGCTTTTTTATCAAAATTGCTATATAAATCGGTCGCGTCAACCAACCGACCATACGGCCTTACTTGTGCGATATTAGTAAAGGTCCAGGCAAACTATGGGAATGCCAGCTATAGGATTTTTAAAAGTTTTAACGTGATTAGATAACACGTTCAAGCCAAATACTCGACGACAGGACGTGCCTGTCACCAGCGTGATGCAGAAAAAAAACGGAATAAAATCTAAATGTGTTTCTTTTGGATTTGAAGGTGAGCTCATTAGCAACGATACTATCTGGATGGAAACTTACCCAAGGTAAAAATGTAAAAAAAATTCTTACTTGTGTGATATTAGCCGAGGTCGAGGCAAACTATAGGCATGCCAGCTATGACTTAAATAACACGTACCTGGCGACAGGACGTGTCTGCCACCAGATTGTGACACGAAAAAATAACGGAATGAAAATAAAATGTGTTTCCCAAGGATTTGAAGGGAGCCCGTAATAAAGTGCGTAAAACTGACCTGTATTTGCTGCCACTTATTCGAACACCTCCCCCCGTTCGAACACGAGGCTGTGATATTGGATCCTCTGCCGCGTATCTCCTTGGGCTTTGTCACGTGTGCCATGCGCAGTGCACGTATATGACGTAATCGCTGATGACGTAACATCGATGCCATCCTAGGCGTCAAATCGTCACGTTTTTCATATTCGTCCAAGACATTTAAAGGGATTCTAGAAAGGTCCGGTTTCTCGCCTGTTAAGAAATAAGACAAAACCGTAATTTTCCTTTTTGAGTCTATTGCCAAAAACTATAATATAAATTTTGAAAAAAAATTGGAATTATAAACCTTTTTCCCTTGAATTCAATAGATTAAAACCAATTTGTTCTAAAAATTGTGAAATTTTGTTTTAACCCGTTTTGCAGGATCGAATCTAGTCCCTTATAGCATTTTATACCTAGTTATGTAGTAACTTTATATGTTTCCTATTTACTTCTCTCTTGGCTTTTTTACTATTAGGACTTATTCTCATTACGAATCTTTAATGTCAGTTTTATGTGTGTAAATTGTCGTGCTTATATTAAAGCTAAAACGTATTAAGCCCTTGTAATTGGTCTCACGGTAGGTCGCTAAGACAGCGACCTAAAGCACCATAAATGATCTGTAACTAAAACCATCCACCCAATTCAGAACAAAAATAAAGCAAAACGATTTGTTAGTCGTGATTATATTAAAGCTAAAATGAATCAAGCCCTAGTAATTGCTCCAACGGTAGGCCGTTAAGACAGCGTCCTGAAGCACCATATGGATAATCTGTAACAATAACCACCCTCACAATCAAGAACAAAATTAAAGCAAAACGATCGCGTTATCAAGAGAATATTTACTTTCGTCACTAGAATCCTCTTCGTTATGACCGAATAGAGAACGCCGTACTTCTTCATTGGCTGGCTTGTTTCGCTTCTTGTACTTTCGTTTTTGAGTTTTAGGGTGGATTTTCTCTTGCACGGTCGACAGTAGTTTCTCAAGAAGGAGTTGAAAGGAATCTTGTGGATCCTTGGAAAAGGAAGTTTATGTTTATCCAGTTGCAAGACGCAAGGGGCGTTATCACCAGGGGCAATCGTTGGATTACCTCGCAAATAGAAAGAGATGAACGGACGTCTGGCCGGTGAGCTTGAAAGGCCATTATGTCCGACCGGTTGGTCTAGCGGTTAAGTGAGTCGACTTTCAATCGAAAGGTTGCAGATTCGAAACTGGTCGCTAGCAAGTCGGTTGTGTACTTTACGACATTGCCTAAACCTAGCAAATTAATGGGTTCTACCAAATTGAACGTGTAAATCATAGCTCCGGTAACCCGATGGAGGGGGGGAGATGATCTGACGATTGCCCGTGTGTTAACGTCCTTGGTTTTCCACGGGGATAAACATGAATATCCTATCCTGTTAACCATCCGGCAGCGCAATCGTACACAGCAAATGAGCTACACGGTCGGACGGACCTTTTGTGGCGACTTCTTTCGAGGGGTTCGAACGAACTTGGTCATAGTACTGGCAATGCTCCCAGGAACTTGGACATCTAGTCCAAGGAACTCTTCAATACCAGGAATGTCTTCGGCTTCACAAACTTCGATTTTCTTGTCGTATTTTCGTGGTGCTGTTTTGATTTGCTTCTGAAATAATTTTTTGATTTGTTTTTTTACTTGACATTTACTGTTTCCATTCGTTTCTGCTTAAAATATTTTGTGATGTTGTTTTGATCTACTTTTGCTATAGGCAACCATGTTCTATTTTTAAAATACTGAAATGACACTTTTTCTCTTTGTATTTAAATAAAATAAGCATTATATTGATATTATACTTAAACGACGCTACAATGAAATAAATTATTCTATACTCGGGTATAGATGCTGTGCGCTTTAACTAAGAACTCCATGTTTTATTAATATTACTGCAGTGTATTGTATGTGATTTTGACGTTTTTTAAGCTTTAACACAACCCATTAACCCGTTGGGTTTAGGCTATTTCTGCCAAGCGCCTTGCCGAATAACGCAACAGCCAGCGGCTGGTTTCGATTGCCCAACCGTTTGTAGAAAAATAAAGCCAGATTTTAGTACCTTTCCACTGTCGGTTGAGTCGGTTTTCTCAGTTGATTTCTTACTCACACTTTCTGCAAAACAAGAATAGGAGAGATTAAACAATATATGTTATAGGATATAGGATAGAGTATTCATTTTTATCCCCGTGAATGGGAAAACCAAGGGGGTAAACATACGGGCAATCGTCAGATCACCTCGCGCCCACCGTCGGAATATCGGAGCTATTGCAGTGTGTTGTATATGATTGACACGTTCCTTTAATTTGGTAGAACCCAATAATCCGCTGGGTTCAGGCAATGTCCGTAAAGTGCCTTGCCCAAACACACAACCGACTAGTTAGCGACCAGTTTCGCAACCTTTCCATTGAAAAGCGTCGCACTTAACCGCTATACCAACGGGCCGGAAATTATGGCGTCATATACAACAATATCTTCAGTTCTTTTCCAATAAGTTAGAATACCACTTTAAACGTTAACATTCATTATAATTCTAAAATATTATAATTCTAAAAATGACGTTATTGGTACATTTTAAGATACTTTACTTGATAAATAGTCAGGTCAGCAGATTTTCTTTTTTAGCAGAAAATAAAGAATTCTTGTAGTAAAGTTAATTTAAGTTTGTGGGCCTGCAATTTTTTTGGTAATATGCCCCACCCAAGGGGATTAATGGGTTCTACTAAATTAAAAAAGTGTGAATCATACACAACACACTGCAATAGCTCCGGTAACCCTATGGTGGGCGCGAGGTGATCGGACGATTGCCCGTGTGTTAATACCCCTTGGTTTTTCCAATCACGGGAATAAATATAATTATCCTATCCTAATAAAATAGCACAAATATATAGAGTCAAAGAGCATATGTGGTATGGAAGTTCAGAATAAATTATGCAATTGCAATGTAATAGGGTATTCATGATTGCGTTTTCACATGGGTAATCGTCATATTACTTTGCGCCTACTGTCGGGGTTACTGGATCTATAATGGGCGCGAGGTAATCTGATTAATTGTTTCTCTTTTCCCGTTTCCAGAGGATAAAACCTAGTCTTCCTTAGTTTAACACTTAATAGCTTGTAAAAAAAGTCTAAGAAATAAAACATATAAAAGTAGGTAAAAAATGTCGTAGTTTTATTTCTTTCGAATTACCTTTGGACTTTCGACGACCTTTCTGTGGTTCTTTCTTTGGTCGATTGCTGCTAATCTCGTGTTGAAAGTTCATTTTTCCCGTGTAGCTCTTATAAGCGCCTCGGTCCTGAAACTGGACCGGCATTTCCGTTTTCCATCTCACGCTTTGAGGGTACGTGGATAGTCTTGTAACGCCGGTTGAATATGGGATCTGAAAATCAGGGAAAACAAGGTCCAGTATAGGCGGACATGGACATCTAGTCATTCGTAGTCCATTTTCTATTGAAAACAACTCGTCGGAAGAATTCATTTTTATCAAAACTGCAAGAAATTTAAGAATGAATGTTCGCAAAATGTAGTTTTCATCGCCTTTACGTTGTTTGCAGTTGCCAAGGCATATTAAGGGGAGAAAATGAACTCACAATGCCCAAGGTTACATCATAGCTAAACCAACTTCGTCATAATGCTTTTTGTGTGCTATATTTTCCAAGTCAGTATTTTTTGTAAATTTTATTACAGAAAGAAAAGAAATAAATGTTACAAGATACAAAATGAGTAACCCAGGTATAAAGGCTACAGATCGAGCCACCTTGCTGACACCTGTTCAACCGAAAGGCGCAGAAAACCATGCACGAACTGTAAGTGCAAATTATGGTATAGAGTTAAAGACTATAGAATCTATAGTATAGATTATATTTTCATGTTTTACCCTCGTGAATACGAAATCCCACAGGCGTTACCATACGGGCAAACGTCTGATTACCTCTCGAATGCGTAAGAAAGCATTCTGACACGGGCAATCGTCAAATTACATCTCGAATACGTAAGAAAGCGTTCTCACGCGGGTAAACTTCACATTGTCTCTTGTCTACCGTCGTATTGCTAAAGCTATTGCAATGTGTTGTCTATGGTTGAGAGGTTTCTTTAATTTACTTGAATAAAACCCATTAATTTACTGGTTTAAGGCAATAAGTGCAACACACAAGCAAAGGACCGACTTGCCGGCCTTAATTACACACCACAACCCTATGCTATTGTTTTTATAGCGCCAAAACGTTCGTGCTACCAATCAATCATATACATCCAATCAATCATATACAATAAAGGCGTAGCTGACTTCTCATTACAATATTACTGGTAATAAACTTAAATGATAAGTAAATAATTTAGCAAGACGACCACCGCCTTTAACGTGTACTAATGTGTTAGCCTAATAATAGGCCTAATATAAAATTAATTAATAGCTCCATCCACTTTACTGATATTTTATTTATTATTAGGCTATATAAATATGTTAATAATGAACAAGTTAACCGCCGTATTTACTGTATGCTGGTAGGACATTTTTAATACTGAGACGCTAACGGAAAACGACAACAGAAGTCGATTAACTTAGCTTTATTCAACGTTAATAAGCAGGCTATTTCTGCAATAATGGAAAACCTAGTTTAAAACAAACACAGCACAACATAACGGTAACTGGCAAAGCAAGGGCAAAACACAAGGACCTAAATAGCAACGAAACGCGCGTTGATTAACTAAGAATGAAGGCGAAACGATTATTACTAAAACACACGAGAACTAAGGAGAGGGACGTGACGTAATATCACTTCAATCTCCCCTAGTAAATAATAGATAATAAAACTTATAATGTCCAATTTCCAAAACGGTCGGGAGGTCGTCGATCACGCACGGATCTTCTAAGGCTGGTAGCTGGCGTATCGTTCACCGACGGGGCATCTTCTTCATCTCTGTCATCAGGCACTGGTGGGTCGGGGATCACAGGGGCTTCTGGCTCAGCTACGGGGAACGCTTCTTCCAATGACTCCGGTGACCCAGGGCACGGAGCTATGTCAGATGTTGACACCGTGCTTTCACGTCCGTCATTATGACGTACTCGAGCATACGATGGATTAGCATCTAAAAGAGTTACCGGATCGCAAATAGGTTCACCTTTTGTTCTTACAAACCTCCGCAACAGGACCACCCCTGGGTTTAGAAGCCAGGTTGGCATTGAGGTACCGTTCATCGCCCGTCTTGGGAAACAAAGGAACCGCTCGTGAGGTGTTTGGTTTGTAGCCGTGCACAGCAGGGATCGGATTGCATGAAGTGCTTCGGGCAAAACTTCTTCCCAGCGAGTTTGGGGCAGACCACGGCTATGCAAGATGAGTTTAACAGTCCTCCAAACAGTTTGGTTTGTCTTCTCACATTGTCCATTTCCTTCAGGGTGGTATGGTGAAGAGTTGCTGGTCGCGATACCTCTGGTGACTAGAAACTGCCGGGTTTCTCTGCTGATAAAAGATGTACCCCTGTCACAGTGAACGTACTCTGGGAAACCGAAAAGACAGAAAAGAGACGAGAGGCATCCGATAACGGTGCGAGAGGTCATGTCTTTACAGGGGAAAAACAAACGGGTAGCGACAGTATTCGTCTACAATGACCAGTAGATACTGATTTCGCCCTTGTACAGGTCCTTTAAAATCGATACTTATTCTATCCCATGGCTTCATGGCTTTCACCAATGAGCGAGGTTGAGGACGATGGAAACGAGGCTTCAATTCAGCGCAAGTTCTGCAATTTTTGCCAACGGATTTGGTTTCTTCGCTTGTGTAAGGCAGATTTCGACTTCTAACGTAATGATAGAGTCGCACATATCCAGGGTGTCCCATAGCTTCATGTAGGTTAACTAATCCTGAAGCAGATCCAGAGGAGGCGCACACTCGTGACAGAGCATCGGGTACGATGTTTTGGGGACCAGGTCGGTGTCGAATATCATAGGAGTATTGTCCGAGCTCCAGCCTCCATAACAGGATTTTGGTATTCTTTATTTTTCCTCGGTTGGTACGAAGGAACATGTATGCTATTGATTTTTGATCCGTAATCAAAGTAAAGGACCGACCTTTAAGAAAGTGCGCCCATTTGCGAACAGCTTCTATGATTGCAGTTGCTTCCTTTTCAATTGCAGGATAATTTCTCTCACTGTTATTGAGTGTCCTAGACATAAAAGCTACTGGTCGGCCATTTTGTGAAAGGACCCCTCCTATAGCGACGTCAGAAGCATCGGTTTCAACTTCGAAAGGTATACCGTCGCGGATAACACCAAGTGTTATATTACCAAGTTCGGTTTTCAGATCTTTAAATGAGCGAATGGCGGCTTCGTCCAACGGAAAAAGTTTCGAATTAAGCAGAGGCTGCACTCTAAGTGAAAAATTTTGGATCCATTTTGCGTAATACGAGAGCATCCCCAAAACGCGTTTCAATTCTTTAGAATTGGTAGGTGGAGGTAAATCGACCAGGGCTTGTAAGCGACGAGGATCGGGCTGAATGTTATTGCTTGAGATACGGTATCCAAGTAAGTCGATAGAGGTTTGGCGAATCTTTACCTTTTCGTGGTTCAGAGTGAGATTGTGTCTACGAGCAGCTTGTAGGAGTTCATTCAAATTGCGATCATGTTCCTGTAGTGTGGCGCCGGTTACAGTGATGTCATCCAAATAAGCGTATACTTTCTTAAGCTTATTAATTTCAATGAATTCGTCAATGGCTCGCTGAAAAGCGGCAACGCCATTTGTCACACCAAAAGGGAGACGCTTGTACTGATATAACTTTCCGCCAGCTTCAAATGCCGTGAAATGGCGCTCGCATTCCCTCAGCGGGACTTGATGGTAGGCGGCACGCAGGTCAATGGAGCTGTAAAACTTGTCACGGGCAACACAGTTGACGATTTCTTCTATTTTTGGTAGCGGATAGGCGTCTAGTTGTGTAAATCGGTTAACGGTAACCGAGTAATCTACAACTAGTCGCCTTTTACCTTCGCGTGAGACCACTAATAAAGGAGCTCTCCAGGGGGAACGAGCGGGTTCAATGATGTCGGATTCTAGAAGACGGGTGATCTCTTCATTGATGAAGTTGAGATCTTCCGTACTATAACGACGAGAAGCTGCAGCAATTGGCGTACAGTTGGGAAGAATATATTCGAATAAACGAGGAGCGTTTAATCGAGCAACAGCAAGTGCTAACGTGGGCGGCGTACTTGCAACGATTCTCAGTGGTGCTTCTGTGCCTCCCATTTGAAAAATGACTTCGGTATGTCGCTTAAGGAAGTCTTGACCAAGGATAACATCGGCGCACAGGCTATCGATGACGCCAAAGGTGAGGTGATACGATCGACCAAGTAACGAGACCGTAGCGGAGGTTTTCCCAAACGTGGTCAAAGAAAGACGAGAAGAAGCCATAGATATCGGAGAAATAGGACCGGAAGTCTTAAGAGAAAGCTTATCGGCCAAACCCTTGTTGACAAAACTTTCCGATGCTCCCGAATCGACGAGTGCTTTGACCGGAACAGATTCAAGCGAAGCATCCACTAGCGCAGGACCTAAATCTGAGAAGGTGCTCCCGCTAGAGGAGAAAACGGCGCAAGGGGACTAACTTCAGGCATAATGCAGACCGCAGTTGACGAATTTCCAACGACTGGTTGTTTAATGGTAGCGCGTTGTCGGCAAACCCTTGCGAAATGTCCTCTTACACCACAATTATAGCAAGTGGAATTTCGGGCAGGACAAGTAGAACGGGTGCGATGTTGCATACCACCACAAAAGAAACATGAAGTCACCTCGGTTGATCGCTTAGGTAAACCCACTCTTCGCCTAGCAGCAGCAAGGGCAGCTTTATTGGTTGTAGGAGTGTCAGTAACGGGCGCTTGTTCATTGCAGGAGACGGGCGCAAGCGGAGGTACTGGTTTACTCATTATTAGCGACTGTCGCTGCGCTTTATCCAAGCTTTCTGCAAGTTCGGAAGCCTTAAGGAGGTCTAAATCATCAATTTCAAGCAGTCTTTGACGAACCGATGGTGAAATCAGTCCGTTAATGAAAGCATCTCGTGTTAACTCGTCCTTGTATTGGGCAGCGGAAGGGCGTCAGAAAAACGAACATGCCTTTGCCAAGACCTTTAGTTCTCGTAAATATTCGGGAATGGATTCTTCTGGATTTTGGTGGCGACTTACGAGTAAGTAACGCGCAAATACGTTGTTCTTCCGCTTGATATACATACGTTTGAGTGTGGCAACTATCTCTTCAAAAGAGTCGACATCTTCGACTAGAGCGTACACCTCCGGAGATAAACAATTCACAATGATGCGCTTCTTATTCGCAGCAGTAGTCGCGGTGCGACTTCCTTCATCCAGATGTTCGATGAAATCGTTCACAGTGCGCATCCAATAGGTAAAGTGAACAGAAGCATTATGGGCTTCCGGCTCAATGTTCAGTTCCTTCGGACGTAAGAGTTGCTTGTCCATTTCAGATTGAGATTAACGTTGAATAAATTGAACTGAGACGCTAACGGAAAACGACAACAGAAGTCGATTAACTTAGCTTTATTCAACGTTAATAAGCAGGCTATTTCTGCAATAATGGAAAACCTAGTTTAAAACAAACACAGCACAACATAACGGTAACTGGCAAAGCAAGGGCAAAACACAAGGACCTAAATAGCAACGAAACGCGCGTTGATTAACTAAGAATGAAGGCGAAACGATTATTACTAAAACACACGAGAACTAAGGAGAGGGACGTGACGTAATATCACTTCACTATGTAAAATTTGTCAATACCTTATTATTTAGCGAACAGTATTATCTAATCGATAAGAAAATTTAAAAATATTTTCCAGAGGCGGGTTTCAAGTGTAATAAGTACTAAAGAGAAGCATAAGAGCGGTCCAACCGAAGTTTTAACAGCCCATGCTGAAAGGTTTATGTTTTGTGTTTGAAGTTTTAATTCATATTAATGCTTTGTGTGGATAAAGCTAAAATACCTCAGACTCGCTAAGGATTGCTTGCGATGCCGCCAAGATAGGATATTGATGTTTCCCCTTTAATGAAAAAAAAACGCATGGCCGTATCACACTGGCAATCGTTTTCTTACCCACACAGACCATCGTCCCGATTGTGTAAGGATAGGATAGGATATTCATGTTTACCCCCGTGAATGGGAAAACCAAGGGGGTTAACACACAGGCAATCGTTAGAAAAACCAAGGGGGTTAACACACACGTTAGAAAAACCAAGGGGGTTAACACACAAGCAATCGCACCTCGCGCCTACCGTCGGGTTACTGGAGATATTGCAGTGTGTTGTGTATGATAGACACGTTCCTTCAACATTAATCCGCTGGGTTCAGACAATGTCCGTAAAGTGCCTTGCCCAAGGACACAACCGAATAGCTAGCGACCAATTTTGCACCCGCAACCTTTCGATTGAATGACGACGCACTTAACAGCCAGACCAACCGACCGACAGTAGCGTTCTCACACGGTCAAGATAATCTCACGCCCACCGTTGGGGACCAGAGCTGTTGCTGTATGTTGTGTATAGGCCCTTTTTTATTTTCGTAAAACCCATTAATTCTCTGGGTTTGGTTGATGCGAATTCATTTTATTGTTGGACTATAAGTTCCAATATATACTAAAAGAAACTGGAGAATCTCAAATTTAAACGAAAAGAAAAGAAACGAAGTAAAATCAAAATGTGTTTCCTTTGGAATCGAAGGAAACAATTCCTTTGGAAGATCAAAACGATATATTGTTGTTCATTAACAGGTTTCGGATGCGTCTGATACGTGACTTCCGGTTGCTTGAGAACCTTAATGAAATGGAGCAAGGATTGGAGGCCCCCAAGTATCATCCGGAAGATATTGAGAACAAGAAGAAAAGAAATAAAATCCTCACAGAGAACCCATACGCTTTGGTCAAGTTCAGTCAGATAGCAAAACTAAAGGTGATGGCCATATTCTGTTTGAATAAGGAATTGATTCTATTATTAGAGATAGCAACATATTTGTTTTATTATATATTTATATTATGCTAATTATAGAATATGGGATAGTATATTTATGTTTATTCTCTTGAATGGGAAAATCGTCAACCGACGAGTTAGGGACCAGTTTCGTACCTATAAACTTTCGGTTGGAAGGTGTCTTACTAAACCACCCGACTAACCAACCTGATAAATGGGCTCAACCAAATTGAAGGAACGTGTCAATCATATACAACACACTGCAGTAGTTTCGGTAACCCAATCTGACGATTGCCGGTGTGTTAACCCCTTGATTTTCCCATTCACGGAGGTAAACATAAATATCCTATTTCATTCTTATCACACTCGTTTAATCCACAGTCTACAGTCACGAAACAAGAGCGACGATTCAAACGCATCAAATGCCGAGAAACCACGTACCCTCCACTGGACATGTGGGCAAACTGGGTTGTGGAAAGTAACTTGTTCCAGAACTGCATGTTGGTGCTCATCGTGTTCAACGCTATTTTGTTGATCGTTGATGCAGAGATCGGAGAAACGACGGATCCAGACTATATTGTAAGTTATAATAGGAGAATCATGTTTATGCCCGTTATTGGGAAAACTAAGGAGGTTAACACACGGACAATCGTCAGATCACCTTGCGCTCATCGTCGGGTTACCGGAGCTACTGTAGTATGTTGTGTATGATTCACACGATTCTTCAATTTGGTAGAACCCATTAATCCGCTGGGTTGAGGCAAGAATATTTTTTTTCTCAATTTAGTAGAACCCATTAATCGACTGGCTTCAGGCAATGTTCGTTAAGTGCTTTGTCCAAGGACACAACCGACTAGCTAATGACCAGTTTCGAATCTAGAGAGTTACAAATGTATCCTTTTTACAAATAAAATAAGATTATGAACCGCAGGGCGCAGTGCGCATTATTCGCACGTGCGATTACTGCTGCCTGTGGATTTTTATCGCTGAGATCATTCTGAAGTGGATTGATGATTTTAAAAGTTTCTGGAAGAATGGCTGGAACGAACTGGATTTTTACGTCACAGTTGTTTCTGTTTTACCAGAGGTACTGCTGTAGTTTGGCGCATTAGATAAGATATGATATTTATGTGGTATTTCTATGATCTGAAATGAATGATGTGAAATGAATGATGTGAAATGAATGATGTAAATGAATGATGTGAAATGAATGATGTGAAATGAATGATGTTAAATGAATGATGTAAAATGTGAATCTAGGAATGTGAAAACCCAGGGGGCATTATTACAAGGGTAATCGTTAGATTAGCTCATGCCAATCATCCACTTAATTGAGCTATTACAGTGTGCGGGATGTGATTTAGAAGTTCCTTTATTTTGGTAGAACCCAGAGGTACAGCAGTAGTTACCAAAGGTACAGCAGTAGGTTGGTGCATTAGATAAGATAGGATATTCATGTTTTTTTTCTTAGGGTGTAAAAACACAGGGGGCATTATCACAAGGGTAATCGTTAAACTACCTCATGCCAATTATCTACTTTTTTGAGATATCACAGTGTGTGGGATGTGGTTCAGTATATCCTTTAATTTGGTGAAACCCATCATTCCATTAGGTCCAGGGGGTGTTTGTTATACGCCATGCCCAATGACACAACCGATTATCTATCAAATGGTTTTATCTCCCAGCACGAATTTCCAGATGATTGCAGACCGCCAATACTTTTACTGATTGAGCTATTTAACCTGATGAATTACACTTAAAAAATACATTTTTTTGGCTTTTGTTTAACCGACACAAGTTTTAAACCCATAATAGGCTCAGTATTAAAACATATTTTTGCATATAATTTGGTATATGTATCTGCCACATAGGATCTAATACTTTATTACTGGGCCAAGTTTTGACCACATAATGGGCTTGTCACTTTTACATTTAAAGCCAAATAGGAATGGGCCGGGTGAGCCACCGGGATGAAGATTAGCCGCTCAACATCACTTTTTTTTCAATTGTTTACCGAGTTCAGTTTCGAGCCCATGATGGGCTCGTCACGCAGTCCGTATTTTTTATATATGTAATTGGTATATGAACCGGTCGCGTTAACCATTCGGCTAAACGATCTTAACATTGATCACTTTTTCGTGTTTTTAGCTAGCCAAGTTTTTAACCCATGTTAGACTAGGCACGACGATAAAAGACGGTACATGAATCGATCGCATTAACCATTCGACCACACAACCTTTTTTATTATTTTACCGAGTCAAGTTTTAACCCCATGATGAGCTCGTCACTTGGGCCGTTTTTGTATAAGAGTCGGTACATGTATCGGTCGCATTAACCATTTGGTCACACAACCTTTTTTATTTTTTTTAACCGAGCCAAGTTTCGAACCCATAATGGGGTCGTCACGAGGACCGTTTTTTGTATAGAAGTCAGTAGCCTACATGTATCTGTCGCGTTAACCATTCGGCCACACGACCGTACAACATTGACCTTTGTCCACAGTTGGTCCGACTGGTCAACAGCGACGCAAGCGGCTCTGGGATGATTCAAGCTCTTCGGTTCCTCCGCGTGTTGAGAATAACTAGATTGCTAAAAATGGTGTGTTGTGTGTTTATGGGGGATAATCGGTTTCTTTTGTCTGGCCCTGGGAAAAGCACTAAGCGGACATCGACTCAACTAAGTGATAGATAGGATAAATATATTTTTCCGGTTACTGGAAAAAATCATGAAAATTGTCACAACAGGAATTATTAGATTGCCTTGCAAATTTGTAAGAAGGCGTTACTACACAGGTAATCATTAAGTTACCTCACGCCTATTGTCAGTTGTCCGAAGCTATTGCAGTGGACTTTGTGAGGCAGGCTAGTAATTCGATTTTGCATTTCACTCTGGTCGATACGACATCTCCCACACTTGTCAACAGCAAAATATAGGAAAACAAGGAATCAACAAAATAAACCAATCACAAAGCAATAACTAAACAGGAATCTAAAACGAACATGACATCACAAATAAATAGAGTATATGAAAAAGGCAGAGTGGGCAAGAAGCAAACTAAAACGATAATGGCAGTATAGTCTGTTACTATCGCGCCCTCGTTGCAGTTTCTTTCCCTTTTGTTACCCATACATGTCTAAATCACCTATTTCACGGATTTATGTAATTTTTATATTTATATAGGTGTCACGTTTTGAGCAAGCACGCATCATCTTGATGGCTGTAAGCAAAGCATTCAGTGCAATGTCCTTTATCTTGCTTTTACTGGCTCTCTTTATGTGGATGTTTGCGCTAATGGGGGAAGTCATTTTTGTGAGGTACGTTTCACCACGATTACATTTTTCGATTTTTTTCATGAGCCAAGTTTCGAACCCATTATGGGCTCGTCACGCGCGCAGTTTTTGTATATAAATTCATATATAAGTCGATGCCGAACTATTCGCCCACATGACTGTACTACACCAGGAAATCTCGTAAGTTCGGGTAAAAAAAGTAATAACAAAAATCCCCACAACAGATACACACAGTACGATGGAAGAGCACAAGGGACCCAGCTACTATACCAAACAGCGTTCTCCGATATTCTATGGTCGTTTGCCACTTTGTTTCAGCTCATGACGCTTGACCATTGGTTAGAAACATTACTGGTGAGCTTTGAAATGTTCTTTCTAGCAGCACGATCGGTTACTTTGGCTGTTTAGTGCGACTGCTTTCAACCCTAAAGTTGTAAGTTCGAAACTGGTCATTAACTAGTCATCTGTGTTCTTGGGCAAGGCACCCAATGGACATTGCCTGAACCCAGCGGATTAATGGGTATTAGCAAATTAAAGGAACCTGTCTATCATACACAACACACTGCAATAGCTCCGGTAACCCGACGATGAGCGCGAGGTGATCTGACGATTGCCCGTGTGTTAACCCCGTGGTTTTCCCATTCACGGGGATAAACATGAATATCCTATCCTATTATAAACTTTTGTTTAAATATTAAACATTCTGCAAAACAATCGTATTTTTAGATTATGATTTTAAATCGTATTTTTGAAATTATATTCTGGTTTCAAGATTTTTATATCGGATATCTAAAACTAAACAAAATTCTAGTGGCAATCCCTTACTACTATTTAAACCCAAATATCGATGTCTATCTAGGCAAGGCACTTAGCTGACATTGCCTGAACGCATTAAAATAATGGGTTCCTCTAAATAGTCTAAAATGAAGAAACGTGTCTCTTATATACAACACACTGCAATAGCTCCGGTAACCCGACGGTGGGCGCGGGGTGATCTAACTATTGCCCTAGTGTAAAGCCCCTTACTTTCTCCCGCTCATGGGGACCCAAATATTCCTGCCAAAACGACATAAAAACAGAATAATAATTCTTTTTTAAATGAGACGTAAATCAATTCTAACATCAAAATTGTAACAAACAAGAACAATACATCCGGTGTTGCATCGTAATATTACGCAAAAACACTGTAATTCATTTAACTTTAGTATTGCATTGTCAATGTTGTGCAAAAGAGTTGTAATTCTTTTAACTTTAGTATTGCATTGTCAATGTTGTGCAAAAGAGTTGTAATTCTTTTAACTTTAGTATTGAATTGTCAATGTTATGCAAAAGAGTTGTAATTCAAATAACTTTTCCAGGATTTATTGAAAGTGATGACGACACAGTATGAATCGACGATTACAGTTGTTTACATCTTGGCTTGGATCTGGGTCGGATCATTTGTGTTCAAGAATATATTTGCTGGGATCATGGTCAATAACTTCCAAACTATTCGGAACGACCTACATTGGGAGAAGAAAGAAAAAGAAGCAAAAAATGAGGTTTGAGTTTAATATCCGACCGATTTATCCTTTCAGCCGAATGGTTACTGATTCGAAACTGGTCGCTAGTTAGTCAGTCCTGTCTTTGGGCGAGGCACTTAACGAATATTGGCTAAACGCATTGGAATAATGGGTTTTACTAAACTATAGAGGAACGTGTGAATCATATATACACCTGCCTAAATATTCCGTTCAAGTTTTACTAACTTTCAGGTGGACAAGTTCCAGAAAGAATTTACTGACGAATTGCGGAAAGCAGAAGAGGATGCGATATCTGATGGTTTGTATACTACACATCTATTAATTGTATCTCTGAGCTGTCCACTAAGTGCCTAGACTCGATTTAAGTCATGTCATTTTAACGTCTGACTCGAGTCTAGTCATTTTAACGTTCTTGATTCGAGTCAAGTCATTTTGACATCTGACTTGAGTCAAGTCAAGTCATTTTAACTTTCTGACTCAAGTCAATTGCATGTTAAATGGTGCTCAAGTCAAAACTCTAGTTATTAACACTTCTACGTGATCTATTAATTGAGCAAACCATCTAATCTAAAGGGACATGAATTTCTTAACACCATAAATATGTACCGGTATACAAGTATTTAAGACCTGGTTAGAAAACCTTCCCATCTTTCTACAGACCTTCCAAATGCTCAGATACTTGAGGAAGATGACGTCACTCCAATAGCCGCCATTCCTTCAATCAATATTCAAGTAAATGTTTCTTGATGTCGTTAAATTGTAATAATAGGATTTAAATGTTTATCCTCGTGAATGGAAAACGTAAGGGGCGTTAACACACGGGCAATCGTCAGATCACCTTGTTTTTTTCATGTACGGATATAACATTCTATGTTTCCTATGTTTACGAAAATCAAATATGCATAACATTACCCTACATAGAAACACCATGTATTTGTTCGGTGAGAGGGCTAAATAAGTTAAGTGTGTCGGTTTATGTTTACAGAAATCAAATATGCATAACATTACCGTACATAGAACAAAAAAAATTACTGTACATAGAGCAAAACAAGTTTTGGACAAAAAACTTGGCGGACATTGCCCGAACCAAGTGAATTATTGGGCTCTATCACAATTAAAGGAATGTTTAACCATGTACAACGCCAGAAATACGATACGCGTAACATTACCGTACACAGAACACCATGTATTCGTTAGGTAGAAGAGCTAAGTATAGGTAATTGCGTCGGTTTTAGAGTTTCATTCTTTCAGCCGCAGTCATCGCACGACGAAGTAGACGCAGCGGCCGCTGAGGAAAAGAAAGAACGAGAAGATTACACATTGGCGTCATCTCTTGTGCAGAAGCGATCAACATTATCGATGTGGTCGCAATTATCATCTTTGCCGGCCGGATCTGACGTGGTTAGTGTACGAAAGGGTTAATAATGTACTATCTATATATATTATCAGCACACTGCACCATTTAAGGATTATGTATTTAGATTAGGATATGTACGCATATTCCTGATGGTAAGTAAAGGCAAAGGGCATTTCACACGGCCAGGTACCGTCGGGTTACCAAAGCTATTATAGTGTGTTGTATATGATTGGGATGATCTTTTAATTTAGTATACAACTGTAAATTCACCACTGGCGCTCTCTCCGATTGAGCTATACTGACTGACTTACATTATTCATCTGTTGCCTACGGTCTTTTGCCTGAAAGATTAACGCGACCGATACATTTAACGAATTTTGTACAAAAGTGGCTATCCGGTTGTGGGTTCGAATCATAATCCAATTAAAAAACACGCGACCAATACATTTAACTTTTATGCACAAAAACGCTAGTATTGACGACTTCACCGTGTTTTTAAAATTAAACTGGTAAAAAAATCGACGAGCTTTGACAAAATTGTCGAATTTTTGACAAAATTGAAAAATTGACGAGCCCTTCGTGTTTTTTTATATAAAAAATAAACCAGTTAAATTAGCAACATTTGTTCAGAACCTAGATGAAATTGCCGGGTACACAGAGACCGACGAGATAGTACGACAGGCACAGTGGGATAACATAGTCCAACGACACCTCGATCTCGTCGCCACACCTTCTACAGAGACTGTGTGGCCCAGAGATATTCTGTTCAAGTTCTACCAAGCCATGGAGAACTTACAGGAGAATTTGCAGGAAAGAAATGACATCATATCCCTGTTGAACCACGCCCTTCTGCAAATACACGATCGTTAAAAGCGTTTCGACTGTTTTTTTTTTTAGATTTTCTTATTGGGTTAAGTATGTAAGCATGAATATCCTATAGCCTTTCTAATAAGGCTGTCGTCTAAACTTCAAATTTTATCTTTTTTATTTTAGTTCGAAGGTGTTACTGCAGGATAGATGTCTTTTGGGTAACATACGATCGCATACGTAGCGAGAATGCCGATCTGTCCGTTTGATTGCGGGGGTAGGTTTTAAGATTCGACGTATCTCGCACTTTCGAGTGCAACGATGCTGCTAGGGCCGATTTGGTAAAATACATGGATTCCACGTCCTTCCAGTAAGCATCATAATCTGGGTTCAGTAATTGTGTTAGTCTCCTTGATTGCAATGCCAGCGTATACGCGTCGATGCCAATCGTTTTGGATCCCCATATGAAACGAAAAATAACCAATTTTAGTTTTTTTTAAGAAATTCTTGGGGGTAACGTAGGTAGAACGCTTTTATATGTCAGCATGGGTTATATGTCAGCATGGGTTATATGTCAGCATGGGTATATTGAGCGATTTTATAACGGTTATTTTGCCAATTAGGGTCAAGGTACGAGAAATATTAAGCTTTAATTCTGTTATTTGGCGTAATATGTAAGGAAGTGTTCGATAGCAATCGAATTGCGCCCACCGCTGGGTTACCGAAGCTATTGCAATCTGGTGTGTGCGATTTAGAGATTCCTTGAATTTTATTACAACCCATTAATCAACTGCATGGATTCCGCTAACCGCCTTGGTCAGGGACAAAAACAACTACTTAACCAATTTTAAAACAATAACCTTTCAGAAAAGCGATGCAGCAACCCACTAAGCTATTCGGTGGGTTAGGTTAAGCCAAATTCCTTACACATGGCTTACTAGGATCTTTAGTCTTGTTTAGACTATAAGTCAGATATTTATGGAAGTCCTGGCTTATCATACAAAAATACAAGTAGGCCTATCCTAAAACAAAAACTGTTTTTTTTTGGTGGGAATTCCACACGTATTTATAATTGTCTCGCTGTATATTTTTAACTATTAATTAGTTGCCATTTGTTCATATTTTGTGCACGGGAAGTTGCGATTAGTTTCCTGTTTTTGGCAGTTCAGTTGATAAATGGGTTTCGCGAGCTCTGTCCACTCCTTATCTTACCATGGTTAAACACCCGTAGGCCTATAAAGTTAGAGCGCTGCCACATTTTATTAATTAGCAGGGCTAAATTTTAATACCCCACTAAGTTTTAGGATAGGATAGGATTTCTTCCTTATCCCCGTGAATGGGAAAACCAAGGGGGTTAACACACGGGCAATCGTCAGATCACCTCGCGCCCATCGTCGGGTTATACCGGAGCTATTGCAGTGTGTTGTATATGATAGAAACGTTCCTTCAATTTGGTAGAACCCATTAACCCGCTGAGTTCAGGCAATGTCCGTAAAGTGCCTTGCCCAAGGACATAACCGACTAGCTAGCGGCCAGTTTCGCACCTGCAGCCTTTCGATTGAAAGGCGACGCACTTAACCGTTAGACCAGCGGGCCGGATATTGAAGCCGTTATCGTCACGAAACCTTTTTTTTCATAGAAATTAGAATTTTATTTGATCCCGTTAACCCGAGAAGCACAACTGTTTTTTTAAAATATTGGTGATTTTACAATTTTAATTTTTTTATTTATCTCCTCGTAAATTCTATGTTTTAATTTCCATCTATCATATGATTTTTATGACGTCATAAATCGTGTATTTTCATTCGGTGAATCGCTATTATGGTCAAGGAAGTACAATCAGTCATTCAGAATTGATGAAGTACATGTAACAATCGCTTAATTTCTAAAAGTACGACGGTAGTTAGTAGTTACGAGCTAGGCTAGATTAAAGATTAAGTTATTTTAATAATAGGCCGAAGACTAAAAGGCTACATCAACCATTTATGCGTTTGGTGTTTTCCTCCCAACCTCCGTGCAACACTAAAAGGAGGGAAACGGCTCTAATTTAAGCCCTGCCCCGAACACTAATCTCACCCCTAGAACTAACCCTCCGTCCCGCTTTACCTCCTTTTAGTTTCCTCCTTCCCGCTTTTCCTACTTCAAGTGTTGTCCTCCTGTAGTATATAGGTTAGGGACACAGGTGATGGTGACCATTCTAGGATAAGCTTGCATTCTACGTCCTGACCACTTTCTACATAGTTGTGTTTCAATGCACAGTGAATTTAAAATTGAATTTAAGAAGTTCAACATGTAATATATATATTAAATATATATGTAAGTAGGGCAGCCATGTTTCACTACAGTACATATACTATCTTCTTTAGTCAGACAGTTGACCTAACAGATTTTCCATTACTATTTTTGACCCAAAATACTTCGATGAAATTTTCCCAGTTTGGGAAGAATGATATTTATTTGCTCATATTTGTAATGGGAACATTTTTCAGAATATCAAAATTTAGATAGTTTGTAATGGCCAGTTCTGAAGATTCAAAAGCCGACGCCACCGGCTGCGCTGGAACCAACCCTGATCCCAACACGAACAACTCATCACAATACGAGTGTAACATCTGCCTCGATACGGCACGAGACGCCGTCATCAGCTACTGCGGCCATTTGTTTTGCTGGCCATGCTTGAATCAGTGGTTGGAAACGCGACCGAACCGTCAGGAATGCCCTGTTTGCAAAGCTGGGATCGGGAAGGACAAGGTAGTGCCGCTGTACGGCCGCGGCAGCTCATCTAGCACCGACCCTCGTAACAAGGACCAACCCCCACGGGACCCCAAGCCCAGCGACCCGAACCCGAGAACCGTTACAACGGGTTCAACGGAATGAACTTCGGAGACGGTGGGTTCCAAATGTCCTTTGGTATAGGGGCCTTCCCATTCGGGATATTTGGTTCTGTGTTTAACATCGCGGACGGCCGGCCACGCGCCCCTCCCCCCGGCACCCCTCAGCATGAAGATGAGCAAATTTTATCCCGAATATTTTTAATAATTGCAATTTTTTTAATGTTTTGGTTGTTTATTGCGTAATGTTTTTAACCTTGTTTTAATCCGTTATCAAAAACTATTTATTTCTGCCTGAAATTGAGGAACATATCAAGCTATATGTGTTAGAGCTAGTTCTAATACTGTTTTCAATTATGGTGTGCAGTTACTTTCTAGTATCCTGCTTTCTCTATCACAAATTGACTTCTATAATTAAGTTTGATTTGTTAACTTTATTTAAAGCAGTTTCCGGTTAAATTTTTGTACACAAATAAGTTCCCGAAAAAATTAGATATTGTGAAAACTAAAACAAATTATTTCGTCCTTTAATGTCTAAAATAAATTATTTCTGTCCTCTAATATGTCCTAAACAATGTGTTAATTCAGTCATATCTACTGCAATAAGGCTGTGTTTTATAACCATTAACTGATTATAAATTGACAGTTTCAAATGCATTAAGATCACTATGCTGGTTCTGTTAAACATAAACCAATTTTCACCAGTTCTCTTCTTATTTTATATTAAAAAGGTGTTGTTTATATATGTTGTACATAAAGAAGATATAATGGTCATTTGGTGATCTCAGATAAATACAGACAACTTAATTTTGGATTTTCATTCTTATGATTCAGACAGGTAACTGCTATGCCTCATAGTCCCGTCTGTTGGTCTAGCGGTTAAGTGCGTCGCCTTTCAATTGAAAGGTTGCAGGTACGAAATTGGTCGCTAGCTAAACGGTTGTGTCCTTGGGCAAGGCACTTTATGGACATTGCCTGTACCTAGCGGATTAATGGGTTCTACCAAATTAAAGGAACGTGTCTATCATATACAACACACTGCAATAGCTCCGGTAACCTGACGATGGGCTTGAGGTGATCTGACGATTGCCCGTGTGGTAACCCCCTTGGTTTTCCCATTCATGGGGATAAAGATGAATATCCTATACAAAAATGACAAGCAGTGTAAAATTGTGCGTGGTAGGCTGTGCAAAATCGTCTTTTAGCCGAAGGGTTGGAAGATCAAAACTGGTCATTAGTCAGTCTGTGCCTTAACTGTAATTGAATCCTTTAACATAACTTTCATTTTTCAGGATCCAAACAATACACTCAATTCAAGTCACCCATAAAACATACTTTGTTATACTACAGACCACTTGAGCGTTTTTAGTCTACTTAGTTCGTATTAGAGCAAGTAGATTTAGATAAAAACCACTAGGTATTAAATAAGCATATATTTTCTTCGTACTAATGCACTGATACTATAAATAAAAACACCATTTAGCATATTGAACTTCATTTATTCCGTATTTTTGTGAATTTGAAATTAATAAGAACAATTTACAGAATGTAATGAACTTTAGCGGTGAGGTGAATTAAGTTTGGCACAGATTGATTTTTTAAAAATCATATAAATGAGCAATGATGATTATTCCATCATATGAATTAAGAATGACCATTATTCCATCATATGAAGGAAAAATGACCATTATTCCATCATATGAAGGAAGAATAATCATTATTTCATCATACGAATGCAATTATGCAATCATTGGAATAGACAACAATGATTGTTACATCATATTAAAGAAAAAAGATGATTATTCCACCATATGAATAAACAATGACCATCATATGAATGACCAATATTCCATCATATGAAGGAACTATGACGATTTTTACATCATAAGAATGATGATTATTCCATCATATAAATAAACAATGCCCATTATTCCATCATATCCAACAATGCATCTGCCTCATCTTCCTGTATTTCCATTGGTTGTGCTGAAGTTTTCAAATCTTCCAAGGTGGATTCATCTGAAAGAAGTTTCGGCTGGTTAGCTCTATCGGTAAGAGCGTCGATGGTCTGCAGGCAGCCGAATAGTGCAAGATCGAAACGAGT
>CH000278.1:0-18599 GCA_000149265.1 Ciona savignyi | reverse complement strand
ATCACTTAAAGGGGAACTGAAGTCAATTTTAAGAATATCTTAATAAATGGAAAAAAATACGCTGATTTCAAAAATCAAATCAGTTTCTTCCAATATTTTTTTGTTAAAGAGTTATGAGCAAATTTGCATTTTATTTTATGTTAGGGGATTTCCCGTATTACGTCATTGACGTTGTTGAGATTTCGTGCCTATATGCATTGTATACAATCATGTGCCAGTTTAGAGGTGAATTAGTAACAGAAGCGCCTGCAGGAGCGTTGTATTTTTGTTTTTTTATGGAGACTTAGCATAACACTTGTCATATAGCCTAACTGAACCAATGTACGCGCGTGACAGCTTACCTAAAGCGCGCTCATTCAGGCCTGCACGATCCTGGACCTAAGCTGTCCGGCCCGATGGTCTAGCGGTTAAGTGCGTCGCCTTTCAATCGAAAGGTTGCAGGTGCGAAACTGGTCGCTAGCTAGTCGGTTGTGTCCTTGGGCAAGGCACTTTACGGACATTGCCTGAACCCAGCGGATTAATGGGTTCTACCAAATTGAAGGAACGTGTCTATCATATACAACACACTGCAATAGCTCCGGTAACCCGACGATGGGCGCGAGGTGATCTGACGATTGCCCGTGTGCTAACCCCTGGGGTTTTCCCATTCACGGGGATAAACATGAATATCCTATCCTATCCTGAATGCTGAGGTATACAGGTCGCGTATTTAAATGACTTTAGAATAATAAGTCTTAGCAATTTATATCATAAATCATAGAAGTGAAGACAGAACAAGAAAACAAGAACAGGAGGCAGTAAACTGTAACTGTCAGCAATTTATAGAAATAAACCAGCCATCAAGCAAAGACTATGCGGTGGGAACAGCCTATTTCTTTCATGATTGTTGCTTTTCAATATATAGCTATATTCTGCAATATAGACTAGCAATGTTATTATCAACCCCTAGGCTACAAACTGAGAGTGTGAGAGATTTGGTATACATATGCATAGAAGTTGTAACTAATTTCTTTTGTTTTCTTCATTTCTAGAGTAAATTTAAGTTAATGTTGTAACACTAAAATGGATGACAGTTTTCAGCATTCTGGCATGGATGAAAGAAATTTTATTGTACACAATAAAATAACACAAATTCAGTCATATGCGTTTGAACCAAGGAAAACGTTTGAAAGTATCTTTGAAGATGCAAGCCCCATAGAAGAAAATGTTTATTTAGAAACATTAACTATTGACATGACTTGGTGCCGTTGCAAAAACTGTATTCTTATGGACACACCGCAAGAATGTTTATGCTGCATGAATGTACATGCATTTGTGCACAAAATAACACCACACTGGACTTACATTACTAAAAGCCCTTATTTTTCAATTATCTACTTGGATAAAAAAGTTCTTGAAGTTGCACTTGATGTACTGGGTTGATCACTATGTTTAAAATCATAATCAGAAAAATTAAAAATTGTTGGAACTGTATTTTTCACCAAGCGGTTTGTTTTCATCATCTTGGCCACTCCATTGGAGTCAATACAATTTTACTATGATAATCCTTGTCACAAATATGTGCACTACACACTGCGGTTCTTTTTCCAGGTAGTTTAGAACGCTTGCATTGTTGTATCCATTGCTTCATCTGTTTTTTGTCGTTGTAAGGAAATCAATGAAAGAGCACAGGTGGATTGGAATTTCGACTGCTGTAATAGGAATTTGTACATCCCGGAGCAAAACAATATGCTTCAATCACTCTTCCTTCCTTCTCAGTGGCTTAACTTTAGGCATTTTACAATATCTAATAAAAAGAACTAAATTGGAAAAGTGGTATATTCTTATTAACTTATTTGGGTAGTTAAGTAGAGATCTATTATATATATTTTTCACTTACGTATCTGAGTGCTTGCTGTGTACTTACTGTCAGACTACACATCGGCTTCTGTGGATTAACTGGTTTATGCAATAAGTGGTATTCTCAGCCAGTAGGCTAATGCTCAGTTTCAATAACAGCAGACATTAAATGCACCACATACACAACATCAGAACATTATACAAACAGCCAAGGTAAACCATGAAAGAAATAGGCTTTTCCCACCGCATAGTCTAGCCTTTGCTTGATGGCTGGTTTATTTCTATAAATTGCTGGCAGTTACAGTTTATTGCATTCTGTTCTAGTTTTCTTGTTCTGTCTTCACTTTTATGATTTATGATATAAATTGCTAAGACTTATTATTCTAAAGTCATTTAAATACGCGACCTGTATACCTCAGCATTCAGCTTAGGTCCAGGACCGTGCAGGCCTTAATGACCGCGCTTAAAGTACGCTGTCACCATGTACATTGGTTCAGTTAGGCTATATGACAAGTGTTATGCTAAGTCTCCATAAAAAAAACGAAAATACCACGCTCCTGCAGGCGCTTCTGTTACTAATTCACCTTTAAACTGGCACATGATTGTATACAATGCATATAGGCACGAAATCTCAACAACGTCAATGACGTAATACGGGAAATCCCCTAACATAAAATGAAATACATATTTGCTCATAACTCTTTAACAAAAAAATATTGGAAGAAACTGATATGATTTTTGAAATCAGCGTATTTTTTTCCATTTATTAAGATATTCTTAAAATCGACTTCAGTTCCCCTTTAAGAGACATCGCCCTAATCTAATAGATTAATGTGTCCTTCAAAAAAGACTTCTAAATCATACACAACACACTGTAATAGCCCCCTTAACCCGACAGTGGGCGCGATGTAATCTACCGATTACACGTGTGAGAACGCTTCTTGACGTAATCGGAAAAAATATAATAACTTGTGTGATAACGGAATAACGGCCATTGCGTTTTCCCATTCAATCATAAATATTCCTGTCCACCCAAGGTATGCAAACGAACATTATGTTCGTCTGATCACGTATGCAATTGACTTTCGTATAAAGAAAAAAAACAATTCCAAGTTATTCCAATACTAGAGCTGCGTAGTGCATAACACGTCCGCAGTTTATCCTTTAAATTTCTTTGAAATTTACGACAACATTTTAGCGCACGCTATATGTGTAATACGTCGTTGCAGGCCGCTGACCTATTGTGCTAGATTGTTCCTTGTATACCCTATAGGTAATCCAGTTACAACACCTGATGCGATCTGCAATTCCCTATGCGCTGTCTCTCAGAGGTTCGCTAATTAATTGAGGTTTTCTGCGTAAACGTCCTCGACTTGACTATATACTGTCTTCTGTGGTTTGTCGATCAAAGCTTCAGTAGTTTGTTAACATCAATTGTATTGAGCAATTGAGGCGATTAACTTAGTACCAGGTGACGAGTTAAATCGTTAGATGTTTGAACGACATAGATTCCAGATAAACTCTCAGTAATCGTCACATACAAGATGTTTGTTAATGTGCTAGGAGCTCTCCAGAGCCAAAGTGAAATAAACTTATATAGACAAAGTACTTAACAGCTGTAGTAATAATCGTCAACCTAATAACATTAGTTCAGTGATGACGCAATGTCAGCGCAAATGCCGGCTGCGGCGACCATTAAATCTTACGTAAACACATCAGGTAGCTACATACGTATTGTTGTACTAGATTTTAATTGTATATGGCATTAACCACGGGGCCAATGCTTATTGTTAGATGTTCCTACATTTCGTGTAGCTAACATTGTTAACAAAGTACGGTTTTATTTATTAGATATAACAGTACTTTTTATTAATCATTCTCGCCAAAAATGTAACCAAAACAAAATTGCGATCAGATTTTAATGTCAGATGTCCCTGTATTCCATACTGTATCGTGTTTGATCTACGTATTGAGATAAACTAGACAACTGTGGTATTAAATACTAAAATCGAGGTTGGTTGGTAGAGATATTTGGATTCCGTATAGGCCTACTGCATATAGCATAGTTAGCGAGTTACATTAGCGAGGTATTCAAAGTTTATTGTTTGATATCCATGCATTCCGAACAGCTCACTGCATAGTTAGCTAGGTACGTATCGAGATAAGTTAGTAATGTTATCTTATTTGGTGCGTTCGTAATGTCTGCGGCAGATAGTTGAAGCGCAGCCAACCAATGTCGCTCATGGGTTCAGTTGTGCTTGCCAAGGTAAACAAATACGTTAAGTTGTGCGGTCGTGTGACCGAATGGTTAGCGCGACCGATACATATACCTTCATATACAAAAACGGTCCAAGTAATGAGCCCATCATGGGTTAAGTAATCAGCCCATCATGGGTTCGAATCTTAGCTCGGTATAAAATAAATAAAAACAACTACATTAAGTTGTACGGTCGTGTGACCAAAAATACAAGCTACGATGTGGCTTCTGTGTTATGAGTTTATGTGTTACTGGGATCATCAAATAAATAAAAAATAATTTCGTTTAATTTTTCTTAATTGTAATTTAGTTACACCGGGTAAAAAAGATAACAAGCAAACTTTACTGAGTAGGATTTAGGTAGTTTAATATAGTATTTCTTTTATCCTTTTAAAAACGATAATTAAAATTACACGCACATTTAAAACATAAAAAGCTGGAAAAGACCGCAAAACTACAATCGTTTTGCACAACCTGAAAAATATAATTAACGGTTTGTGGGAAAAAAATGTTCGCTTTTTTAAACTGGTGATGGCGGTGGTTTCATTTAATTTTATTTCCTCGCAAAATGGAGATAAAATGGAGGTAAAGCGGTCTCAGAAAAGATCAGAAAAGTTCGACAAGCCCAGCATCAAAACTATGGGAGACGGGTCAAGTGTTTCGATGTATTAATTACACTAAAATGTAAATAAAATCATAATTTTACAAAATTCAGAATAAAAACAATACAATGTGTAGACATTTTAACGTAAAACATATCTACATTTTCTGTATAATGCACTTCGTGAGATTAAAACTTAAGCTCGCCCAGTTACTAATATAAATTAAATACATTAGTCATAATTACCAATTTCAGCATAAAATAAATAATTTGTAACAATTTCCACTTAAAAAGACTTCAAAAATTTGTATAAAAACATTTCCACGTTTTGAGCATGATGCACCTCGAAAGATTAAACTGAAACTCGCTCAATCACTCGAAAACACCGCAAATCCGAGCACTTTCTCCAACTCTGTTGCGTCAAGGGAGCAGCGGTGCGTTGCGCTTGAGTAAACGCAGATCCAGCAGGCCGAAAAAAGCGGCTGAAGTCAGCTCTAATTTTAGCCATTACTGTCTCTCCCGTTCAGGCAGAAGCGTGGGAACACGACGCTATATAAGCACCAGCGGCGTTCTGTCGCAGTGTTAGTAATGGCGTATCGCATTGACCTTGACACATATAAAGCTTAGACTTCGCCGCTTGAAGTAAAGGTTTGAACCAGGTACGTTAAGTCGTGTGATAATCGTATTCTGTAGGCCTAACATACTTCGTGTAGTAATTCATAAAGATAAAGGATAGCATGATAAGCAAAAAGCACACCACCAAACAGTTGGTTACTTTTTATCCTAGGAAATGTCGTTTAAATGCAAACATTCTTGCATGATCAGTTCGACTTTCACATACCAACGTTTAAATCAGATTATGCAGACATAATTTGCCAGTTCCCGTCTGCCAGGAAGTGCTTATTGGTTTCCGAGCCCTACGCAGTCGTCAACCAGTCTATTATGTGTATGGATTACAATCGAAGTTACATTCAGTAATGTATATCAATCATCACGTGCCAATCTTAGGCTTGCAAAATAAAATTGATTACGTCATCCGACCGATAGGTTACGTCACCATATCAATATAACTTTTATTTTTCGTTCCGTGTTTATATAGTTTCGTATTGTGGGGAACTAGTAGGCGGGAAAAGGGGGAAGTGGGGAGGAGGGAAACTGCACGTTAAAATAAAGATTAGAGGGTTATATAGTGTAATGACTGGGGTAAGGGTTAGAGTTAAAATTTAGGCTGAGGTAACGGGTAGTATTAGGGCTAGGGTTAGCCTGAGTTTCAGAGTAAAGGTTGGGGTTAGAGTTGGGGTAAGAGTTAGTGTGTGTTAAGAGTTATTTAAGGGTTGTGGTTTGCGTTAATATTACGCCTGGGTTTACCATCAGTGTCTCGGGCAGAGTAAGAATTAGTTTCTATAGTTTTAATTTGCAGTTCTTTCAGATTCCATCTTTTTAGTGTTAGTGCAATTTGGTGGGTTAGAACTACGTCTTTCAGTCGAAGGGTTTTCAAAACTGGTTGATAACTAGTAGTGTTGATGCAAAATGTCATTTCGAGGTTATTTTCCTGTCTGTGTCACACACAAATTTATAATTTTTAAAGTTTCGATACCGCAATGGTCCTGCGACTGATACCATGTTTACTATGTAAATCTGTGCAACAACAGGTCGCGCTAACCATTCGACCAGAAAAAAACGGATACTTTGTAATAAAACATGTGTTTTTTTATGATAAGGTACTTGTGTTTAGACGTGGACAATTGTGGAAGACTTTTAAACACTAAAAATATTAAAACGCAGGCAATAGCCCATAAAATAATATTGTTGTGTACGGTCATGTGGCCGAATGGTTAACGCTACTAATACACATACACCGATCTAGATACAAAAAACGGTATTAGGAACGAGCCCATCATGGATTCGAAACTAAGCTCGATTAAAAAAATACAAAAAAAATAATGGTGTTGAACCATGAGCATTAGCTTAAGACTAATTGTTGGATATTTAGTGACAAACCTTTTCTTATGGTCAGTTGCATCTTAGAGATACGAAGAATAATTGGTTAAACACATTTTTAACTGGTGGCTAAGTTTCGAACCCATAATGGGCTCGTTAAAATGCTGTTTTTAGTATACAAATTGGAAATTGAATCGGCCGCCTTTGTGGTATTCTTATAGCTAAAGGGGAAAAAAACAAAGAGCATGATAAGTAACGGACGATGATTTTAACCTTTATGGTATTATTTGCAGAACCAATTAATTTTTAATGGACAATGAATTGAATGGAAAGTAACGGGCGATGATTTTAACCTTAATGGTATTATTTGCAGATTTTTAGTCACGATTGCACTCTGGAAGCCGTTCCAATGAAACTCCATATGATGACACATGGACAGAACAATCCCACCCATGCGAGGCCGCGTCTCGCCGTATTACGTACCGCACAACTACCACGCCGCGTACTGCAACAATGCAAGCGTCCGGAAAACGGCCATCCATCAAGGAGAACACGGAAGCGATAACAACGTTGTAGCAGTGGATCTACGACAAGGAAGGCGCAGTCCACTCAACATAGAACACTCAGCAATGGCGCAACCTGTAAACCTCTACAACGACGATAGAAACGAAATGTCCAGTGAAGATTTACTGATGGTAGAAGAACATATCAGACCGCTCATCAAAGAAGAACTGAGATATACGATTCAAAGTAAACGACTTGCTCGAGGTCTCCCTGGAAATGTTGAAATCGAGTACAAACGTCCACATAATGACGTGAGTTTTCTTAGTATTCCCACTTGGTCTATTTAACTTATATAATAGAATAGTACAGGAATATATAAAATAGTACATAAATGTATAGAATAGTACAGGCTATATTTTTATGTTTATGTCCGTGAATGGGAAATCAAGGGCGTTAACACACGGGTGATTTTTAGATATTACTGAGATATTGCAGTATGTTGTGTATGATTGAGATGTTTCTTCAATTTAGTAGAACTCATTAATTCATTGGGTTATGATCAGATTTTGCTATTGGGTTAATCAGTTCGGAGGTTTCAAACTCATATAAAATTGTGGTTAGTCGGAGGGAAACTAAGAGGACAGTACGAAAGGAGGGCAACTGCTAACTAAAATGAAGATTATGATGTTCTGGTTAGTTCTAGGGTTAAGATTAGCGTTTAGGTCAGAATTAGTTTTTATAGATTTAGTGAACAGTTTTCTTCCTTCCCTCCTCTTATTATTGCCCGTTAGTCGATTAATACACGTAACCGTGCGCGTAAGCGTATTTTAGATATGTTATTTCGTCAAAGTCAGGTAGCTAAACGCTGTTGTATGTCGCTATTGGCATATAAAATAACAATACGGCTACTTCATTAACACCATGGAACTTGTAATATTTTCGATGTAACTTAACGTTGGCTTTTAATAAGCACCATGAAGCCCAACTAAACTATTAACGTTTAAAAGTGAGAAATATCGACTTGTATTTTACTCAACACACCGAAAAATACATTTTTTCGTGCACAATCTTATTTTGTAACGCTCAATTAGTAGGTATTTAAAAAATACTTTCGGATAATATTTCAACTTAAAGTGTGATGTCATTTTAAAATTTGTTAACGTTTCAAGTTATCAAAGTTTGAAAATTTCGAATCCTAGCAGGTATGTTTAATATACAGGCTCATTTGTTTTGTTTATCTTCTACGTCAGGTCATAGAAACGTCAAAAACTTCAATAATATTAATAATTTTTAGGAAATTTCACCTGAAACTCTTATAAAACGAGAAAGACGGCGTGAGAGAAACAAGGTAGCCGCAGCGAAATGTCGATTCAAGAAGAAAATATTATCGGAGCACTTACAAGAGGTAATTATGCACATAGAGATCATATTACACAATTTTTTTTTTTACTATTCAAGTTTCGCTCGTTTCATATGTCGTGCTCAGTCGGGAACAACGTCAGTCAACTGGTTTATTTAATCAGCATCCACCTAGCAGGGCTGTTAGATCGAAACTGGTCGATAGCTATATGCGTTTTTATCTTTGCCGACTTAGCAAAAAGTTTAATAAACCCAGTACATTAAAGGGATTAGGCAAAAACAATATTGCACAGACCTTACTTTAGTACAATACGCTAAAAAGCTCGAGTAACCCAATAATGAATATAAAGATATTCTGATGATTGCCCGTGTTAAGCCCTTGTATTTTCTAATCAAAGAGAATAAACATAAACACCCTATAACTTAATATGTCAAAACCGGTTTTAACGGTTATCGGATTAAACTGAAAATATTGACTTAAGCGATTATATAGATTCCCTGCCGGGTTTAATTGGATTTATTTAATAAGACACAGCGCATTACAGACAATCTTAGTAAAAAAACCATGAGTTATAAGACATGTAGTGTATTTTCCACTACCTAATTAAAAAATAACATAAATACCATGATGATTTTTTGTTATTTTATGTGTATTGCCCTATTTTTATCACCAAGCCTAGAATACAATACATAGCTATGTAGAACCCATCAAATCTATATTTACTTAAAGTCATTTGGTGTTTTGCACATGTCCCTATTCAAAAATATCGAAAAGTCATGACCAAGTTTTGTATTATAAGGTCTATTACCCTATAATCACTAATCCCCTGGTTATACCCGACCTTTCAATCCGTGTTGCATTATGATGTGTTCGTGCTGTTTATGACGTCATTATTTCCGCAAAACAAGCCACCAAAATATAAACAATGGTGGGAAAATCCCTAAATAAAACTGCAAACTCTTCAGAAAACGTTTTTAAAACGTTTTCTAAAATGCTAATGTCTATAATCCCTCGTGTGCATTATATTTATCTTCTGAGTATTCGGTAATTTTACTCTTGGTCGACATTTTCCGATTTCCGCCCATGAATATTGATAATAATAGGCTTACATCGTCACCGAGTCGCTGCTAAACCGACTTTCTCCTGTTGTCGCTATATCGTAGCGTGTCTCTAATCGCCGAGCATAAACAAAAACAGAAACCTGTTCGCTCGCCTAGTGACGTCTTTCTAAAGGGAGAAATTCTATTTTTTTGTTTTGATTTTTTTAAACCGGGTTATATAACGAATACCCTCATGGGCTTGTTACCCCGTTTTTCTTAGGATTAAAAAAATTAATGGTCGCGTTAACCATACAGCTAGATGAGTAAAAAACATTTTTTTTCTATTTTTTTGGTTTTTGTAACCGCTTACCATAACCGTTTTTGTATAGAATTGTTATATTTATCCGTCGCGTTAACCCATCTGTTATAAAGCTACTCTATAAAAGCTGTTTTAACTCGGCTAAGTTTTGAGCCGGTAATGGTCTCGTCACTAAGACCGTATTGTGTAGAATTGTATGAAATCAGTCGCGTTAACCATTTGGCCACCCAGGCTATAATTTTTTAAAACTCGGCCAAGTTTCGAACCGATAATGGGCTCGTCACTAAGGCCGTTTTTGTAAAGTATTGTCTAGAATTCGGTATATGGATCAGTCGCGTTAACCCTTCGGCCACACAAGACTAAATGGTCAAACTCTATTGCAGGAATCGGAGCATCTAGAGAACGTGAACGCGAAATTAAAGCGGGAAATCGCGAAACTGCAGGACGAAAAGCAAAAACTCATATACATGCTCAACCTGCATAAGCCCAAGTGCCTCGTTTCCAAGAACACGGACGGCGATTTCGAGACGGATATTATGACGTCAGAATCACAACAATCGTTCGGCGCCCATTACCAGTCGACGAACAACGGGAATACACTAGGTGTCGCTAACACCAAACACACTTTTCAGTTTGAAGACGACCCTATTATACAATCAATCTAATTTATAATTTTGCATGCCAGATTTTATCCATCGTTTTATGCGGAAATAATTCTCGAAACTTCTTCGGTTTCTCGTTCTATTTTGTTTCATTGTTTCTTACTTTTAATTTCTCGACTTCCCCAATTTGGAGGAAACTGTTCATTTACTTCATGCATCTTTAATTTTAACGCAGAAATAACTGTGTGCATGGCAATATGGAATTGCGGTTCCTATTTTTAACAATTCTGTCAGTTCCCCTTTGTATAACAATTGCGTTCAGGCGTCTATACTTCCCTGTGTGTCTTTGTTACTTGTTCTTATTGACTTGAAATGAATGCCATAAATTGCCAGATTTTTATAACTGTACGGGTTTCCGTGTTTGTTTTTTACCCATCAACAGAATGAAAGGATTTGAAAAAAAACAATATTTAGAAGTTCAGAATATGACCTGTGCATAGTACTCCTGCAACGCGACGTTGTATCGGCACAGAAAAGTCTAAGTTAAACAAAATGAAAGCAATTTTTAATATGAGGCCATAGGTTTATTTAAATTAAAATTTTAAATTTCTCACAAAGCCCCGCTACTGTTCCTTTAACCAACATTGCAATACCCCAATAACAAAAATCAAATGGTGTCTGGTTCAAAATCACATTTGTCCGTTTTACTTCGTTAAAGTTGGTCACAGTAATTTTGACACCCTAGATTCGACAGCTGCATGGATGGTATAGAATACTTGTGTTTAACTCCATGGGTGTAAAAACAACGAGCGTTATATCATGAGTAATTGTCAGATGTAGTTTTTTCGTGTTTTCATCGTTTAAAAAAACTAAAAGTCAGTCTGAATAGCTTAGTGGATTAGTGCTCCGTTGAAAGGTTTTAGGATCGAAACTAGTCGCTGGCAGTAGGATAGAATAGGATATTCATGTTTATCCCCGTGAATGGGAAAACCAAGGGGGTTAACACACGGGCAATCGTCAGATTACCTCGCGCCCACCGTCGGATCACCGGAGATATTGCAGTGCGTTGTGTATGATTTGGACTTCCCTTCAATGTAGTAGAACCCATTAACCTGCTGGGTTCAGGCAATGTCCGTTAAATGTCTCACCCAAGGACACAACCGACTAGCTAGCGATCAGTTTCGTGCCTTGCAAACCTTCTGCAGAAAGGCGACGCATTAAACCACCATACTAAACCCGTCAGACAGTAGGTTGTAAGGTCGAAGACATTGCTATGTTGTTTATTAAATTTCCTAAATTAGTGAGTTCAAGCGACGTTTAGAAACATAGCCTTTAAAGCTGATGCGACATTCGATCCCACAACCTTTTCGGTGAGGGCCTGATGCATTACCATATGAGCTGCACGGTAACAAAGTAACGTTTGTAAAACTGCCTATATAACATTTTACAAGTAATATAAAAAATGTCCTGTATTTTTAATTTTATTAAGATAACCTATTAATGTCAGATTTTATACTTCGGGGACAAATTTTTAAACTATTTGGGGACGTAACTTATCTACTACAGATTAAAACTACTTTGCAGCAACTTGACATTTGAACTCACGTGACCCTAGACATAAATAGACCGGCGGTTTGTATAATGGGTGTTGGTTAGAAAGCGCTTGCACGTACGCCATGTTGCTTTTAAATAGTCGTTGCATTTAAGTAATGCGAAACCAGGTTTAAATACACATGATTACTTCCTGTTTCCGGTAATATAATGAAGTATTAGTTCAGGCTATGTCTAGTAAAAATAAACGAGAAAAATAACGTGTTTTAACGACTGTCGTTTTGCCGTCTTTTTCAGGTTTTCATTTTATTATAAAGGGCCATGTAGTGTGTTTTATCGTGGAAACCAAAAGTAAACAAAACAATATGTGTCCCATTTTTTACAATGGGACCCATAACTAAATATCTAGTTCCCAATTTCGGGCTGCTAACTAAATATCTAGTACCCAATTTCGGGCTGCTAACTAAATATCTAGTACCCAATTTCGGCGTAAATTACGTATATTGATATATTAACGGCCAATTCATGACATAAAGGAAAATTGTCCTGCGGATACAGATAGCACATAGGAGATATGATGTGACCACATCCACGTGAAGAACAGCATAATTACTTATAAAATCTATTAGTATGACGAATATGAACACTTTAAAACTAGAAACTACCCAAGTGTACAAAGACTCAAGGAAATAAAACTTGCGTGTGCAGCTGCCGTACTTTCCATACTGGTCCTGTAGTAATTAGAATACCATCTTATTTCCGGTACCTCTATATACTACAGAACCGATTGGATCGCATGGAGCGCTTAAATCGCTTGGAGCGCTTGGATCGCTTACTATACTTTGTAATTACAAAAGTCAAGATATTAATGTTAGGGTTGGGGTTAAAGTTAGTTCTGGGGTTAAGATATGTGTTTGGGACAGGGTTAGAATTACTTTCAATAGCAATCTAAGTGATCCAAGCGGTCCAAGCGGTCCTGTAGTATTTAGATGCACCATCTTATTTCTACTAGTGGGAATATTGCTGTAGCTGATTTTCAACTAAAAATAAAGTTTCTTTTGTGCAGTGTCCACTGTATTATTATAAAGACATTCTAGCTCAAAGTGAATTGAATAATGAGTGAAGAAACAAGTTCAACTGCATTCGTTCCGTTGCAAACTGGAGATGACGTTGCACAGCGAAGAGAGCAAGTTCTTTCCCAATATGCTGTAAGTTTGTTGCTGTTTGTTTAGTTTTTGTTGGTCAGTGTTTTTTGTGACATTTCAATTATTTGTTCGCTATGCTGCTGTTTTTTGTTTCTTTGCTGTTTTTTTTCGGTGACCAGTCAACTGAACCCCTTACAACTGAACCCCTTACAACTGAGCCCCTACAACTGAACCCCTTTACAACTGAACCCCTTTTAACAGAACCCTTTTAACTGAAAAGAGGGTTCAGTTGTAAAGAGGTTCAATTGAAATGGGTTCAGCTGTAAAGGGGTTCAGTTTAAAGGGGTTCAGGTAAAAGAAGTTCAGTTGTAAGGGACTTAATTGTAGGGGTTTAGTTGTAAGGGGTTCAGTTGTAAGGGGGTTCAGTTGTCATGGAACCTTTTTTTCAGCCGATAAAAAACAACTTTTTGGAATCATTCCAATTTTAACATGTAGGTTTTATGCCCAGACTGTATTTCTTAAACTTTCTAACACTTATTATCTTGAGTAAATCTCTTTTTACCTGTTGTGTCTATTGCTGCATAATTGTTGTTCAACCCCCTATTTTACCCTTAACTGGCATATTGCTTTTCTTTCTGATCGTGTGCAAAGGACCAGGTTGAATAGTTGGTTGTCTTTGGAGTATTTCAGTTTATGGATGTACATTTGAGCCATTCTGATGGGTGGGTAGGCTATTAATGTTCCATATATCGCACCATACACTTTTTGCCACTGGAAGACCCTTTTCTTTATTTTAACATAATATTACTCACCCCTAATACAGCCTGATTTTACCTACATTTCACCCTTAACAAACCTATTACTTATCCTTCTGATATTGTTTACATCATTCTATTTTCTTCAATGTTATTTTTGCTCACCCCTAATACCCATTTCGCCACACCAGGCCTACGAAAGCGCGATAATACCTTTGATTGAATTTGCTTGAAAATATTTAACTTTGCTTAAATGTAACACTTGCTTACCCCCCCCATTTCACCCCACCGTACAAAAGCGCGATAATACCTTCGATTGAATATAGTTACCTTTGCTTAAATATAATACATTTGCTTGAATTTGCTTGTATATAATACCTTTGCTTGAATGTAATACTGGCTCACCCCCCATTTCACCCCACCAGGCATACAAAAGCGCGTTGCTTGCGAAGCGTGTTGAGCTGAACGAGGCTCTTCGCTTCCAGCATTTCCTTCGGGACACAGGCGAACTTGAGAGATGGATGGCAGATCGGATGCAAATTGCTCTTGACGAGAGCTGGAAGGACACAACAAATCTGGAGGTGAGGTTGACTACATGTATAACAAGTATATATTGGGTTACTGAATTGCAAATTGCACCCTTGCCTTCAATATTGCATTCTTGGCCCTAATAAATTATTGGCCACACTAAATTCTTGGCCCCACTAAATTTTTGGCAATACAAGAATATAAGGGGTAACTGGATTGCAGTCTGCACTCTTGCCTTTAATATTACATTCTTGGCCCCACTAAAGTGAACTAAAATGTTTATTAAATTTATTTAAACACACCGATTTAAGCTGACAATTAAACATTATATCCATTCCAATACGCATATTATTACAAGATGCACTTTTGCAGCCATCTCAAAACAATTTGTTAAAGGCTGTGACTGTCAATTAGGTTTATGGTAGTAATAGGTTAAGCTTATAGGATACTTTATTTTATTCAATTATCGGGAAAACGCAAGGTGCTTTAGCATATAGGCAATTGTCAGATTAGTGCTAACCTACATTTTTATTTGATATTAAATTTTAAAAGAAAAGGAAATGTTCTAAAACTTTATTTTTTGTTGGTAAATAAATATATAGCCAAGAAAAATAAAATTCTTTTTTCTTGTATTACTTTACAATTTTCTTACGGATTTTTTTTACTTTCCATGACAGAACAGAAAAATCAATATTTAATCCTTTATTCTGCTTAATCTTAATAGCAGTAGCAATAAAAATCTAAAGACAAAAGTGGTACGGGCTTTAATAAACTATTACTAAAAGTTGTAAACTCTACCATTGGTTAAAAACAACTAGTAAAAGTGAAAGAGTCTACTATGCTTTAATAAGTACCAGTAAAAATAGAAAACGCTACCAAGAGTAAAAAACTACAAATTAAACCGATATTTTCCGATCATTTCACAGATCCGACTACAGAAGCACACAACTCTTGAAGCTGAGGTCAACGCAAACAAAGGGTCTCTGGATAAACTGGACAATGAGGGGCAAGACATGGTCAAGAATAATTATAGTTCATCAGATGTGATAGAGGTATGGTTGGTTGTTGAAATCAATTTATTCAATTACCTTTGTTAACTGTTGCAATTAATTTCTTTAATTTTTTTGTTGTCTGTCAATTTATATTATTTCCTTCATTCTTTCCTATTTTAAATTTTTCTTTGTTAAAACCCGCTTTTTTAATTAAATTTGTGATCAAGTTGTTTAAGGTTACTTTAATAAAAAAAAAAATTGGGATAATGAAACATCTATTTATATCAGTTAAAATTCTAGTTGGTTATCTAATGGATATTAGCAGACTTGACATTGACTGCATTCCCAGATTCATGGTAGCTTCAGGGTGCTGGAGTAATTGCCCTTTTAAGGCGTGCATTCCTGTTTCGATCTTGTAGACTTGCCCCTGTTTATGTACCTGAATCATACTGATAGATTCTGAGTTATTATATGGAAAGGCCTTTCATGCTTCCCTCCTTTTACAACTATGGTTGCTAGGTTTCGGCTTCTAATTAATTTTCATTCGGTTTAATGTCCCGTCTTGCTGTTGTCAACGATATTGTAACCTATGTGGCAGTGTATTTATGTTAAACTGTTTTTTTCTTTTTATTTTTACTAATCATTTCAATTTTTGAATCAAAAACAATGCGTTTGCAGAATTTAAGAATCTTACTGTTGTCATCTTTAGTTTAAATATTGCACCGAAGACCGCAAAAGGAAAAATATTCTGCAAACCACATGTTTATTTAAGCATATTGGTTTTAATATTTTTTTAACTAAAGATTTAATTGATTATGAAAAATAAAGAAGCTGCAAGACCGTTTAACGTCAATTCACGTTACACACAATACGATATTGATATATGAAAATTAAAGAAGTCGAAAAACTGGTTAATTCATGTTTCACATGATACCATATATAACATCGATCACAGTTTAATACTGTAATATATATCATATTGTTGAATAAAAATTAAACACAGCACAATTAATACATTTACATAGGCCTATATGATATGGTTGAACGATAAAATTACACCCAACACACAGCATTTGAAAAGTTCACTTTGTGACATTGATAAAAAATCGAAACTAAATAATCCCATCCCATTTCCCAGGCACGACTTATAGAGCTCCACCTGCAGTGGGAAGCTCTGTTGAAGGCCTTGGAACTGAGAGGAGTGAAGCTGAGGCAAACCTTTCTGCTCATCGACTTCCAAAGAAAATGCGACGAAGTCCTTTACTGGATCAGAGACAAAGTAAGTGGTTTATATCTATTTCGCCTGTTTGTGATTGTAGTGTTCAACACACGTTAGTTAATACATCCTTTACTATAAGTGTGTTGAGATGGAAAGAGACTGACGAGAGAGATGCCTCGGGCTTATATAGCCGGCATAACATAGAGATCTTAAATATTACTACAGTAATGGAAAAAGGAATAACATTGCTGACACTTATGGTTAACCCTTAAGAACGAGATGCACAAATTTGTCTTTTTTGACATGGGCTCATTTAAAATAAAAAATCTACAAAATTTCTTGTCGAAAGAGATAAAGTTTGGTTGTTGGTTCTGCCATTTTGCACTTGTAATGAAAATGAAATAACAGTGCTGACGCTCATGGTTAAATTTGGATAATGGCACACTTTCTTCCCACCCCTCAAAAGACTTTTTTGTAAATTGTGTGATTCAAAAAACTCTTTAAACTGTAGTTTTAAAAATTGTAGGCATTTTGTGCTTCAAAAAGACCCAGTTTTGCACAGACCCTTGCAGTCAAATGCAGACAATTAGGACTTGCATGTTTTTAAAAAATGTCTGAATATTAACCTTAACGAGTCATGGAAAACCAAAGCTATTTTGTGCTATAAATCTATAAATAAAACAAAAAAAAAACAAATTTTTATTACTTTGCAGACATTTTTATCCAGAACTGCATGCATTCTTTTACACAGTTTCATCACACACGCCATTTTACCCTTGTTTTCCAACCACCAGGAAATCGTGGTGACTTCAACCGACAGTGGCAATGATTTGGAGCACGTGAATATGCTGGTGGCGAAGTTCGAAGAGTTCCAGAGCGAACTGCAGGGTTACAGTGATCGAGTGAAAGATGTGAATGATGGCGCCGATAGACTGGTGAGGAAACTTTTATACTGATTGATTATCTTTACAAATAGTCAAATCTTGTTAGACTGATCATGAGAAACCATTAAAACTACGACCGTTTTTTTAGTGAACTAACGTTACCACTTACCTGTGATGTTAAAAACTGTGAGGAAACATTTATACCGATCGATAGTCTTTATAAATAGTCAAATCTTGTTAGACTGGTGAGAAAGTAGAGAAACCATTAAAACTATGACGGTTTTTTTTCAGTCAATTTACGTTAAAACCTGTCATGTTAAAAAACTTTTATAAACTGTCAAATAACGTTACCTGTGATAACCGTGGTAAAGAATGATTTTTAAACTCCCAAGACTTTTGCTCTTTATATACAACAATAGTCTTTATGTTATGACCTTGCTGTATAAGAAAAACATGCATAAAAGGGCCCAACTTTTATGCTGATCAACCGTTTTTATAAATAGTCAAATCTTGTTGCCTGTCAGAACAGTGATAAAGCAAAATTTTGGATGATTTTTGGTCTTGCATACTATAATAGTGATTTTGCGGGGCACTTAATAAACACTACTAGGGATCCTTTTGTGTATTTGACTACTAGTGATCCTTTTGTATGTTTGACTGTGTCCTCGTTACAAGCAGCCTATGTAACGGAAATTTAATTTTGAAAGCTGCATTTGTATAGTGAAGGTATTTTTATTAACATTATATGCGAAAATTTCTCAATTTGTTCTTTTTTAAAACCATCTACACTAGAAGCCAGTATCAGCCAAGTCCTGAAAAGGACTTATTTTAGATATCTATAATAATATGGACTAAGACTGTTATATAATTATGATAGGTTTTATAATATTATAATAAGGCACGTTACGTGCATATTTATAATAAAAGTAGGGATGCACAATATAGGATACTTAGGTATTCTAGAATATTCTAGAATAATATATTTCGAATCTAGAATTTCGAATCCTATTCTAGAATGTTTTACCATGTATTTAAATTTGCTATGCTGTGCATATATTTTCT
>CH000279.1:1243478-1267559 GCA_000149265.1 Ciona savignyi | reverse complement strand
GATGTACACGAACGAGGTTTAAGAGTTCAGTTGTATCGATTTATTTGTTATCACCGACTTCGTCATTGTTTTTGTCGATTTCGTTCTTATAATCCCACTGATTATCTTGATAGGTTAGTGCGTCGCCTTTCAGCCAAAGAGTTGGAGGTTCGAGACTGGTCGCTAGATACTTGATTGTGTCCTTGGGCAAGGCACTTAACGGACATGGTTCTACTAAATTTAAGAAACGTGTGAATTATACAAAACACACTGCAATTGCTCCGGTGGCCCGAAGGTGGGCGCGAGGTGATTTGACGATTGCCTGCGTGTTAGCCCTCTTGGTTTTCCCATTCACTGGGATAAACATAAATATCCTATCCTACCCTAATCGAACGCACGTTTCGAACATTCTTGAATCTACAAATATAGAATTGATGCTACAAAAAGTCTTTATCTTTTAAAGCACTGAAACTAGTAGGCCTAATTCTACTGCTTTTTTAATCGCTCTTCAGTTAAGTCGAGTGCCGGAATGAACAAATCTGGCTAACACCGGTATGAACAAATCTGGCTAACACCGGTATATACAAATCTGGCTAACACCGGTATGAACAAATCTGGCTAACACCGGTATGAACAAACCTGGCTAACATAGTTCTATCTGTCTGTCCCGGTGGTCTAGCGGTTAAGTGCGTCGCCTTTCAATCGAAAGGTTTCAGGTGCGAAACTGGTCGCTATCAGTTAAGTCGAGTGCCGGAATGAACAAATCTGGCTAACACCGGTATGAACAAATCTGGCTAACACCGGTATATACAAATCTGGCTAACACCGGTATGAACAAATCTGGCTAACACCGGTATGAACAAACCTGGCTAACATAGTTCTATCTGTCTGTCCCGGTGGTCTAGCGGTTAAGTGCGTCGCCTTTCAATCGAAAGGTTTCAGGTGCGAAACTGGTCGCTAGCTAGTCAGTTGTGTCCTTGGGCAAGGCACTTTACGGACATTGCCTGAACCCAGCGGATTTATGGGTTCTGCCAAATTAAAGGTGTCTAGCATGTACAACATACTGCAATAGCTCCGGTAACCCTACGATGGGCGCGAGGTGATCTGACGATTGCCCGTGTGATAACCCCCTATGTTTTTCCATTCACGGGGATAAACATGAATATCCTATCCTATATCCTAATCGAACGCACGTTTCGAACATTCTTGAATCTACAAATATAGAATTGATGCTACAAAAAGTCTTTATCTTTTAAAGCACTTTAACTGGTAGGCCTAATTCTACAGCTTTTTTAATCGCTCTTCAGTTAAGTCGAGTGCCGGTATGAACAAATCTGGCTAACATAGTTCTATCTGTCTGTCTAAACATAGAAATCCGACCCTTCTTCGCCTTAGCGTTTGCATTACATCGTTACTACCAATAAGCTAACCATTCTGCTCCATGTTCTTTTTTTTTACTGAGCCAAGTTTCGAACACATGTTGGGCTCGTCACTAGGACCGTTTTTTGTATAAGAGTCGGTATATGTATCGGTCGCGTTAACCATTTGGCCAAACGACAGTACTCTTCTCCATGTACTTATGTCACCGTATTTCTATAAGAAGTGTTGTTATTTCTATCACTTGTGTCTGATGTTGTGTAAACTGTTTGCTGTAATGTCTAATCTATTGTTTTAACCCGCCTAGCGCTTTATAAACTCGTCCCTTCGATAGCTCAGTTGGTAGAGCGGTGGACTGTAGAGGTTGTTTCAGATATCGATAGGTCACTGGTTCGAATCCGGTTCGAAGGATTTTTTTAATTATATTATCACATTTATTTTTGCCAAGAAAACTTGACACATCACACACTTTACTAGAAATTTTAAATGTACATTACACAGAATATAATTTTCTGGAAACAAAAATATGATATAGGAATAGTAATTACATCATGTCAATGGCATTTAAAGTTTAAACGTCCCTTGTTATAAGGTTGAACGATATATACGACGTTTAACCTGATAGTGCAATTGAAACCGGAGTGTCATGTTTCCCCACTCTGTTGCCTAGTTATTCCTTTGTCGTCGGCGTCGTCCGCGTTTTCTGTTGTGTAAACTAGTTCCGCGTGTTTTCATAACAATAAAAGCACTTTCTGGAGATGTTCGATTGAAACCAGACATATGTTAATACACAGGCAATATGTTGACTGACCTTAAGTAGGTAGGAATTGAGTTGTAAATTGTGTTTGAAGTGCAGTAACAACACTATTCGGGCATACCCCCTGTCATTTTATTGCTTCGTTTGATGTGATCGGAATGTATGTAAAGCCAACAGTGTTTTTAGTCAGCTATAGACGTATTTAAACACGGTTAATAATATATATTTGCCACAGCTTTATAATTGTGTTTGGTTTTTATAAATTAATGGAGTTTAGAAATTAAAAGATATAAAACAAATTAAAAAGCGTATAAAACATAATATTTCCTAAAAATCATGGATACAATAAAAAAAGGCAGCCTTATCATAAAACAAATAGATACAGGATGATATGCTAGAGTGTAATTTACCCAGTTACACTGAAACCGCCAGAGACAAGTGTATTTGCCTTTGATTTTAGCTAAATAATACCATGCAATACATATTGATTAATCCATGGTTGATTTTAGTTTTGATTAAATTTATATCGTGACCTTTATTGATAATTGTTAGTTAATTGTAAAGCAATATGTCAAAGTTAAAGCGAGAAGCAGTAGGCCAGTACAATTACGTCGCCCCGACGCCGTTACCGGACAAAACTAAGAGGTACTTGACATTACTTTCTATTTAACCCGGCCCAAGCTATTTGTGGTTATGTCGAGTATATGGATTTGTTTTGAAATTGTGAAGTGTTGTAGACATGACATATGTGCCGGTATTACTGTGTTTTGCCGAGTTTATGGGAAAATGCCGCGTTATCATAAGGGTAAGATACTTGATTCAATATACCTCGCGCCTGCAGTCTGGTTGCCGAAGTCATGTGTTGCATAATGATTAAACGTTTCAACTTTTTTAGTTAAACACGTTGTTTGTCGATACGATATTTATGTTTTATCGTCAATCAGAAAATACTAAAATGTTATTACACGTGCAATCGTCAGATCACTTGTCCCAGTAAACAGTGACTTGTTATTTGAAAAAAGATTTACTATTGCCTAAAACTTAAGTTAAATTAACAAAATGTCAACAGGTCAAAACCGAAGCATTCCTACCCCGACTTTTACCCTCACACCGACGTAACAGTGCAGCTTGTCGATGAAAACAACAAGGAAATAAATTTCTTTAACGTAAGTTAATGTAAACAAACATCAATACCTACTGTATAGAATTGTATGATATGTTTAAAAAATCAAAAACACGCTCTTTAAATTGAGAGATAAAAGAATGCTATTTCTTATATTTTAATTTAATTAAAATAAGATAACGTAACATTCCAAACAGCTTAATAAGAAAAGTGTTACACAGCGATATGTAAGAAAAATTCGCAATTAATAAGAACATGTATATAAATTCACTTGCACTAATCACTCAAATCAAACCGTCGATATTTTTTACCAAAAAAAGTTTCGAGCCCATTACGGGCTTGTCATTTGTGCCGTTTTTTTGGTATTTTTTTACTTGGACCTTTTATTATATTGTATATACATATATTGGTCGCCTTAACCATTCGGCCACACGACCGTACAGATCAAACCTCCGATTTTTTACTGTACTCAGTTTCTAACCCATGACGGGCTCGTTACTAAGGTCGTTTTTTGTATATAATTCGGTACATGTGTCAGTCGCGTTAACCATTCTACCACACGACCGTACAGATCAAACCGCCGAAAATGTTCGAGACGAGTTACCATCAAGACTACCGCCACCCTCCGCAAGAAAACCTGCGCGTGAAACGACCACAAGACGATGTCATAGACACCAAGGAAAACTACACAGCTTACGTTCAAAAGTCGCCAAGGGTAAAAGGTAGTCTACAATTATAGATTTCATTAGCGTTTTTTTTGTGTACCTTAGAAATGTTTATTGAAGTCTTATTCCTAAGAATGGGAAAACGTGGAAGTCTAATCACAGATCAATCATTAGTTACCCTAGTGCCCACCGTTGGGCTACCTGATCTATTGTTATGTGTTGTATATTTTTTAGACGTTTTTAGACGTTTATAATTATATTTATATACTGGGTTTAGGCAATTCCCACTAAATACGTAGATCAGTGACACAACTGAATTGCTAGCAGAAGGTGGAATCAACAATTTACCATTAACGGCCAAGTCTTTTACTTTTTTTTACATGAAATCTACATTTAATTCCAGAGGAACGGCAAACGCGTCCACGGCCTAAAGAAATTAAAGAAGAGAATGGGCAACCGGACAGAAGCTTTATTAAAAGCGCAGGAGATTTAATGGTTCCTGAGCCAAAGACGAAACAAAAACCGCTAGCAGTGGCCAGAGCGCAAACAGCGGAGGCAAGGAGAAAACCGACGAAGGATGAAAAAGTAAACGAAGAGGTAACAAAGTTTGATAACAATGCCCCTGCATTGAGTTAATAGATATACAAGGCTACCCGATTTGATGAAAATTTCACTCGGTCCTTAAGAATGCAAGGCATGAAGTAACCAGTGGATCGATAGGTTCTACCAAATTGAAGGAAAGTCATACCCATAAACAACACACTGCTTTGGTAACCCGACCGTGGGTAAGAGGTAATCTGACAATTGACCGTGTGTTTGTGCCTTTTGCGCTTTCCTATACTTGGGTAATCCGACGATATAACCACATTTGCATCTTGAGTATTTTTTATCGGGGCTAGTTTAGAAGGTGCTGGGTTTATTATTAAGACCTTTTTTGTATATAAGTTCGAGATGTATCGGTGGCGTTAACCATTCAGCCACACGACCATCTTATCGTTGTAAATGAAAATGAGTATTTTAACGACCATTCTATGCTTTGGTGTAATGGGCGGTTTAGATTTACGTTTCCAGTACATGATCATGTACGCTTACTTAGTTAACGTATCCAATGCTACACAAGGAATTGCATTGAGAAACACGTCATCACAGTTTTACCGAGCGGTGCTGAACGCTCGAAGTGGGCCGGAATGGAAAAGACCGCCAGACGTTAGCTACGACATTTTGAATCCCGAAAAACCTCCCCAAGAGCGCGCCACTAACCCCTATGGCGCTAATATGGAAAATAACCAGGTATTTTAGCGTAGTTTCGTGTTCGACTATAGCGAAAAACATTATGTTTTGAAACGGAAGTATCTACGAGCATATTCTTAAAGGATGGGTTCATTCATTTAATCTTTCGATTTCTCAAATGCAAACTGATCTCACAAAAAAAGCTGTGACTAGAAATTTTACTATTACTCAGCAAAACACTTACTGAAACACCATCAAGACTAAGCTGGTACCCACCACTCGTCAGATCCGGTCCCCCATAAAGATCAATTTACTTGGCTTAACGCCGTCCATATTTTGCGGCATGCCATAAAATTACTTCGGGGGGGAGGGGAGGACCTACTAAAAATTACTATATTTTACAGGCGTTGCCTGACCAATGGTTTTATGGGTTAAAATTTATAACCAGAATACGCGGCATTTTCAATAATAACTCGACTGTGGGCACAAGATATTTAACGTTTGCCTGCATTAAAATATCCTCGACCTCCCTACGTTTTATCCTCTATGAGGGAACACTAACATGTTGTCCAATGTTTCAGGAGCGAATATCGAATATTGTGGGCGAGAAAAAGAGAGTTCGACCAGCCTCAGTCAACCTGGTCCCCAGCGGTCGTCAGTCGAAAGCAAGTTCGGAAAAGTCGGCCTTTTCTGCACCTGAACACCGAGGCCCTCCTTCTATAACAAGAATTGGTGAAAATGGATTTAAAATAAACCTTTTGCTAAGTCTAACTACAATAGAAAGTTAATTTGTATTTAACTAAATAGATACTAAAGAAAAACGTGGTTCTCGTAGTGAAATATGCCATAATGGGGACAAGTAATATAATTGAGTTTATCATAATCTCTTTTACAATTGACCCACAATATATATATATATATATATATATATATATATACAGTGGAGGCGATAAATTTTACAAACAGACTTTGTCTAAGCACAACATTAACTTATTTACCGAGAATTTATTTGTGTAGCAACACGCGATTGATACGAACTGTTTCATAATTGTCGTACAATGTCAGGTCAGAAATAGGGGGTTCGGGTTTTCTGTCCCTTCTTGTAGACTTATTATACTATTTTTTCTAATGATGACTAAACTGCTTTACTTTTTGTCAGGTATTCCGTTTAAAGCACCAAGTCGAGCTTCCACCGCAAGTGGGCGCAGCAGCAACAATTCACGGTTTATCGTCACACGGGTTGATGCAGGCAGACCGATGACGTCAGGAAGCAGTATTTCATCGATAAACGGGGACTACTTGCTCGAAACTGGAAGACATCAGAACGAAATTCTAGAAACTATTCAAGAGGACGAGTAGGCCTTTGTGTTGAAAAATTTATTATTGTTATATATTTTAAACTTAACGAAGAATACGTAACCATAAGATATTCTGTATGAGAACCTTACGTATTTGCGAATTAGTCGGATGATTGCCCGTGTATTAACGACCCCTGGGTTTTCCCATTCATTGGGATAAACCTAAATATCCTATGATATTCTGAGATTGTTTTGGATACATTTCGTAATACTTTTTCGTAATACTTTTTCTCTAAGAGCAGATAGTTTTTCTTAATAAAACATTTTATATTTTTTAATTCTCAATGGGTTAAAAATATACGGAAAGTAAAACAAAACAACAACCGTGGTTATCAATTTAAAAGCACAAAATTTGTAGAAAATGTAGAAAAAAATGTAAAAAATCCATAATATAATAATATCTTACTGCTAGTACTCACACTTAAAACATATCAGGTTTGTTGTTTTTAATTTTCAGAATACAAGAACAACTACAAGACATTCCAATACCAGATAGTCCGAAACAGATCTTGCCACTGCCATCAACCGACAGGAAAAGGCGCAAACGCTTGAAAAAGGTAAACTTTTTTAAGGAGAGGAGAAGGAAAGAAGGGAAACTGTAACTTAAATGATGATTTGGAGTTTAGACGGAAGAACTAAGGTTACACGTCGGTTTAGTTAGCTTTGGGGTTGATTTTACGGTTTGGTAAAGGGTTGAAATTAATTTCCCTACATTTGTTGGTCAGTTTCTCTCCTTCCGTTACTCTGATTTCCCTACCTTTTATGTTGACTGATGCTAAGTTTAATTTTTATTGTGATCTCTTGTGCAGTTGTGTCATTTGTAAGGCAAAAAAAAACGATCTAAAAATGGAAAAGTATTCAATTCAGAAAGTGCGTCTCCGTCTTCTTTCAAAATAACCTATTTGCTCTTTGGTTAACTACATACATTCATTTAGGTTTAAAAATAAGGATTACTTATTCTTTCTTAATGATCCAGCCCATACCACCGGCTGATCTATTTGAAAAGCGCGGCCCCGATCCCAGATTCTACCCGTCCAAAAAAAAGCTTCGGACTCCAAATGAAATGAACAGATTCAAGAAAGCTAGAGACAGGGCTTTTATGAGAAACGTAGAACAGGCGATCCCAGAACTTGACCAAAGGGACCACGAGGTTAAATACCAACCGGAAAGACAACTTCTCCAAGTATGTTGTTTAGTTATATGTGTTTATGTTACATATTTTATCTTGGTACGTGTTTTTGGTGCGTCCGCTGATTACTTGATGATGCCCTAGTAATCGACTCTTTGACAATAATTACCTGTCGCATCTGCCTTAAAGTGCAACATTTATACCACAGTTTGTCATACCCCATAGAATCGTGCACAAGGCATATTGGGTTTCGTACCCATCTCTTTTCGGCTGGCGGCCCCACTTGTTAGATCTAATCGGGCAAATTTGTACAGGATGCTAGATGGAGGATACGGCAAGACGTGAAAGACGTACGAAACAAAAACCTCCACAGTCTGGTGGACAGGTTCGAACAAAGACACCACGTTATCAAAGATGAAACGAGGACGCGTCTAGGCGACACAACATACATCGGTATTTACGTATGCAGTCCCTACTTGTGTCGGCATACGGGGAAAACTAGGGAGGGAAAGGGGAAGTAGAGATACTGCATATTGAAATAGAAAATAGTACTTTAGGTTTAGTGTAAGGGCTTCAGTTAGAAATAGAGTTAGTTCTGGGGTTGAAACTAATGTTTGGGGCAGGGTTAGATTAATTTTTATAGTTTCACGGGGAAGTTTCTCTTTTCTTAATTTTAGTGTTGCCCGGTACATGAGCTTAAATGGAACTAGTTTATTTAGTTTAGTTTGTTTATTAAATTAAACACAATTCATACTCGCCGCAATACATTATATTTGAATAGGTTGCACAGCTCTCGCCAATCCTTAATTTAAAAAGTAATTATAGAATGTATTACTTTCATATTCTAACTTATACCTGTCAGCTGGTCTAACGTTATAACTGCATTTCACAGAGAGAGACCCGGTTAGTATTTACAAGCTAAACGACAAGGGACCAACTTCACGAAGTGGAAAACCGGGTCAAACCGGTTTCAAAGTCGCTTACCCTCTCCACAATAGGAGGAGAATCACTCCGTCCCTCGGTTCAGTCCAGCGTGCCCGAAACTTTGGTTCCTATGCCCAGATATTTAACCAACCCTGTGCGCCGCCCCACTGGGGACCGCAAAAGGTGGACAGCGGCTTGTTTTTACCACCGATGGCGCAAGGGATTTAGATAACAAGGCTTACGTGTCACTAGGATTGTTCTTGTATCGTCGTATGGCTGAATGGTTTCTTGCGAATATCGAATGATATACAAAAAACGGTCTGGGCAATAGACCATACTGGCTTCAGGACTAAGCCAGGTAAAGCAAAAACAATTAATAGTGTATTTTTTTACTCGAAAATTTTTTAAACAGGCTTTCACTCAGACGGTTTTTATACAAAATAGAACCGATCGCGCTAACCATTCGGCCAAACGATAATATTTTTTTCTTCTGTTGCACCGAAGCACTTAACTTGACCCTGTTAAACCTACACTAAAGTAGGCTACTGAATAAAATTGTTGTTTTACACTTGTCCTGGTCACTTTTACGAAGGTTCTATTCGCTATTTCCACATAAATATTAGTTTTGACAGCCGGATATATATGATATTTATGATTATCCTCGTGAATGGAAAAACGCAGGGCGTATCATCTGATTACTTCGCGCCTACCTACCAGAGATATTGCAGTTTGCTGTGATAGATTTAGACGTTCCCTTAATTTAAGAAGAGCCCATTGACACCAGTCGGTTTAGGCAATGTCTGATAATTACAACACCTAAGGTAACAACCAAATGGCTACAGTGATTAGTTTCGAACTTGAAATCCTTCGGTTGAAACGCGACGTACTATTCCAGCAAGCGGATCAGTTTTATAGTTTTTTCCTTTTTTTTACCAAGCCAAGTTTCGAACCCATGATGGGCTCGTCACTAGGACCGTTTTTTTGTATAAGAGTCGGTATATGTATCGGTCGCGTTAACCATTTGGCCACACGACCGTACATCAGTTTTATAGTTAAGGCGAAGTTTCAAAGTTTAACTGTCTTACGCCATCCATGTATAAAACTGTAGAGCAAAGAAATCGACTATAACCCGTTTATTGGTTAACTAAAATCTATACACATTGCGCAAAACAGGTATGAAATCTGGGTATAATGCAACGTATCTGCAAGTCACATCGTTCAGGTAGCGACGCAAAATCCTGGGTTCCAAGACCCACCGTTCAGACTTGGGATCGCGTTTAGATCTTTCGTGTTGTCGATGGCATGTCGGCGGCGAGAAGATCGCTTTTCTATCAGGAGCTTGGCAATCATATCTGCCAGGACGGTAGGTTCGGTTGCAGCTATGTTGTTAGTCTCGTATGGGTCGTCTGTAAAAAATATTTTTTTTATTAAGAATATGATATTCATGTTAATCCTTTTGAAAGAGAATACGTGTGGGATGTTAACACATGGGCAATCGTCAGATTACCTCGCGCCCACCGTTGGGTTACCGGAGCAATTGTGGTGTGTAGTGTATGAATCGGAAGTTATTTTAATTTGATATAACCCATAATTCCACTAGGTTCAGCAATGTTTCGTAAAGTGCCTTGCCCAACGACATAACCGACGAGACAGCAACCAGTTTCGAACCTGCAACCCTTCGGCCGAAAGGCGACGCGAATAATTCTAGTTTATTCGAGTAAAACTATTTTCCAGATCAGTGAGTTTCTACCCCTTCTTTCCTCTTACCCTATTTCCCTTCTTTAAGTGTTGCCCTGGAAATTATATTTATACCTCACGGAAACGACAGGAGAGCCTTTACACATTGCAAACAATGAATAAGTCATACAATCAATTCTACCGACATTAAACATTTGCTAAGGTAACCAAAGACCCAATGGATGCTATTATTTCACCATAGGTAGTTTTTTTATGAAATTTGTCTTATTTAGATGTTCGATACATGGTCAGTGTAGGCAGCTTACTTATAAGATCGAAGAGGTAGTAGGAAGTATTTGTGGTTGGGTCAACATATGCATCGACGTTGGCGATTGGAGATAGGATGTCTGTACTATCTTCAGCTGGAGTAACCCATCCTTCAACTGTATAATGGAATATATCTCAGTGTTATTATTATTGTTTGTGGTAATATGTTTTTTTCCAATCCGAAGGGAACATTTTGGTTTTACCCCGTTTTTTTTCTGCGTTCCGCTCGTGACAGGCATGTCTTGCTGACAGGTTATCGGAATGAAGCGGTAATTCAATTAGGTTAAAACCTACAAGAATCCTAACTGACATACTCTTATTTTGCAACGACCTTAATTTTATCGCCGTTTTTATTGCATTGTATTTAGACTTTGCTACAGTTTTGGTTCAGTGCATTAATCATTTTTTTACTTCAGTCAAGCTTTTGAATGGTTTTGACCACACAGTCTTTTTCCAGGTAAAGTTTAAAAATTATGATGAAGTCGTAACTTAGAACGTTTTTAATGTTAATTGGTATATGAATCGGTCGAGTTAACTATCCAGCCACATAACCATTTCAACCCACCAATCTTACGTCTATCGACCGATCGCTCTACGAAATAACTGGCCAGAAGTTAAACTTACGTCCTAATTCACCGCCGCCTGGGTTGCCTTCTATCAGTTTGTATTGCAGATCTCGTATCGCCCCGTGTGGTTCAGTGCTTCTTTTGTTGTTGGCGTATTGCTTCGTTATTATATTGTACACAAGATCAGTTCTGTAAAATATCCGACCGAATTGCATGGTTATTGCGTCGTCTTTATCCGACGGTTAAAGTTTCAAAACTGTCCGCAAGCTTGTCTTAGGTGCACTTCGGCAAGAGACTTACCGGACATTACCTGAACCCTTGTGATTAATGGGTTCTGCTAAAGAGCTGTGACAATTCGATGGTAAGCGAAAGGTAGCCTCAAGATTTCCCGTGTGTTAACGTTTTAGCGATCCTGTTGAACATATATAGCCTGTCCATTTTGTAAAACCTCTAATTTTCATTGCCAACATGCTGGTGTTATGTTTAAGAGTTATAACAGCGCAAGCCCGTACACCGAAGGTATTGCCGCGAAGTTTTGTTAAATGCAATGTAATTTGAACTGCCCTTATAACCACGAATTTTAACACGTTAATCAAGAGAAAGTTTCTACTTTTTTTCAATACTTTAATGCAGTGGGTTCAATTTCTTTTCATATTTTTAGTTGTTTGAAGATTCAACGTGCTAGCCGCAACGTTTGGTTTGAACCCCTTTAAGCTGTCGGTTGAGGCTTAAATATATTGATACCTCCCACTGGGTTAATCCTGGGGCACATAATATATCTAAGGAAAGATAAAAAGCCTACCTGGGAGATGCTGTGTTATCAGAAATGGCGTTCCACGCATTGATCCCATCGATATCACTCGGTACAGCAGCGTCGCCACCAGCAAGGTAGATTAATGTAGTGAACATGTCGGTGATGTGGAAGAGCCTGCCAATTTAAGTATTTCCGTGATAAATGTGTAATTCGTCGTCTTGAAAATGGCCTACTTTAGTTTAGTTGATCTATTTAATGTGCTAAAACAGAAAAACGGACTAAAATTTAAAACAAAATCGAACTTCTTTAACCTTTAAATATTGTTTGCATGCTTAATTTGAAACGTTTATCCGTAGGTGTGACTATTGGGAAGTACACGCAATATATTCGACTACTTGATATATACATTCATACTTTGCTGAATAGTAATTGTAAAACAATTTTTTTATGTCGAAAAGCGTGGTACATCAGCACACACTTAACCTTGATTATAACATGACATAATATATTTAACTTTCTAGGTATTTTCTATAATTTATTACAGGTAGCCTACACGGCGAAGCTTATACTGCGATTAATTAAACAAGCAGTTCTTTTAAGCCTGCTTTTATAGTTGTGCGATGTACCCCAGTAAAATAGTAAATAGTTAGGAATATTTATAGTACGGTCGCGCGTCCGAATGGTTAACGCGACCGATAAATATACAGCCTTCTAAAGAAAAACGGTTTTAGTGACGCAACCTTAAAGAGTTCGAAACTTGGCTCAAAAAAAATTATAACCACCAATGTTATACCCGTCGTGTATGTATCCTGTATTCGACAGAAGGGGGCTGTTCACGAACGCAGGAACTCTGTATCCACCTTCGAATAACGACCCTTTCTTTCCACGAAGCGGATAGTTGTTACCACTTTGGCCAGATTGTACTTGGGTTCCACCGTTCTGAAATAGTTGGATATGTTGTGAGGTGTTACGCATTATATTTATAACATTGATGTTTAAATGGCGTTTTCATTAAAAAATGGTTATTATTGGAGATAAATAATATAATAAATAATAGAAAATTCCTAGTTTGGGTGAAGTCAGAATACCCCGCAATTGCCTAATTACAACCAAATTGAACATAATCGCCATATTAGTTTAGTTATTTTTTTACATCTTCTTTACGTTAATAAAGAAAATAGCATGGTTAAAAAAGACTAAGTAAAAACATTTCCGCTGTATGCAAATGATATAAAATAAGAAAAAAACAAAAAAAAACAAACAAACAGACGTGGCCGTTAAATTAACCCGACATTTAAATAAAGTACAATTTTATTTAACGCATTTATGCTTTTATTTTTTCAGGGGGGATTATTTTAATGTATCGGGGCAGCAAACGTAAGTGTAAAGAGCTCATGGAGGCCAGTGTTTTATGCAATGTGAGTAGGGTAGTGTGGCGGAATGGTTAGCCCCACCGATACATATGCTGAATTGAAAGAAACCCGACTTAGTAACGAGCTCAGCATGGATTCTAAACATGGCCCGATAACTAAAGTGTTATGTATTATGTACATTAGTCATGGTGGGTTAACCCAGGGTTTAAACCGAAGATCGCTTTCTCCTTTTTTGCGATTGCGTTTTTAATATTTTGTCACATTTTCTAACATAATCCAACCACTACTTACGTCCGAATAGAACACAAACACAGTGTTGGACCACATCTCGCTATCTTTGAGTTTGTTGACCAGTCTATTGACCTCGTAGTCCAAAGCGCTGATCATTCCCAAATAAGTTTTTCTGTTCCCAGTTCTTAGAAGTGCGTCATAATATGCCGTGTAAGATGAATCAACCTGCAATTAAAGAAGTAAGCTATATAGATGGTAAATAGTTGGCCTATCTGATCAACTGTTTTATAATATTTAAATCCAGGTAGGATAGGATATACATCTTTATCGCCATAGGGTTGAGGCGATTAGTATTTCGGATAGGGTTAGAGTTAATGTTGAATTTTTTAAACCAGGGTTAAAATGATTTTTTTTATATATAATTTTAGAACACAGTTCCCCATTTTCTCACTTTTGCCATCATTTCACCTCAAATGGAGTGTGTGGAGCGTTGTATGCCATATACAGAAACATTGGTGTCGCTTTATCGTGGTTGTCTATGATCCTTATGGCCTCATCGGTAAAGTCGGTTGTGGTGTAGACGGTGTTATCCGTGATTAGTTCAAGATCGTCGCGATAATCGAGTCCAACTGAAATTTAAAACAGATTTTCTTATTGAAAAACATCTCGAAAAACTGTTTGTGCGTGAAGTCACAAATTGATTTGTGAAATTTGTAAAAGCACTGAAAGAAATTAAAGACTGCTATGTTCTTCCCCATTCACTTTTTAACAAAGCTTTTTATGAGTTTAGCGGACTAACTGATCAAGAGAACATATTTTTACCTCGTAAGGTTTCGCACACGCATTTGTCTAGTCACCAGATTTGCTTATAAATAAAACGCAGTGTATGTATCGGCTATAATAAGATTTTGGACACTCAGTCAGTCATTTACTTCACATTTCTGTTATTTCTATAATAGCATTTTTACCGGACTAAGGTTCGTATCTATAATGAGATCGTCACCTAAATATAAATGTAAAAAGCTCATTATGTCAAATATGGTGATAATTGTAGATAAACCTTAAATTATAAACAGTGTCCGTAAAGTTACTAAAACCTGAACGCAATAAAAACCAAATCCCATAAAGGTTACGCGTATACCTGGCGCCAGCAATTAATTGACATTTATAACGCCCCGTTAATTTTACAACCAACCTTCGGTGCCCTCCGATGAACTGTGTCCGGAGTAAGATATTCCACTGTTGTAGAATCCGTAGTGTGAATCGAATCCCCTGTGAACAAAATACAAGGTTTAAAATACATCTCTGGAAAATGCACTAAATGGATGCTTGAACGGGTTGAAGGTTAAAGACAACTGGTGTATATTTCGCTTTCTACAGAACAAAATCGGTCTTAGGATAGGATATTCATGTTTATCCTCGAGAATGGGAAAACCAAGGGGGTTAACACACGGGCAATCGTCAGATCACCTCGCGCCAATCGTCGGATTACCGGAGCTATTGCAGTGTGTTATATATGATAGATATGTTAATTCCTTTAATTTGGTGGAACCCATTAATCCGCTGGGTTCAGGCAAAGTCCGTAAAGTGCCTTGCCAAAGGACACAACGGTCTAGCTAGCGACCAGTTTCGCACCTGCAACCTTTCGATTAAAAGGCGACGCACCTAACCGCTAACCAACCGGCCGGACCAAACTGACGATTAATTTGCGTTCGAAACTTGCCCGAGTAACAAAATAAAATACGGTTGCTTCATCTTAGTGGGTTAACGAATGGTCTCTCGCAAATACCGTTTTTGTTTGGTAACCAACCGTAACCGTTTGATGTGTTATTTAGATGAATAACCCCACGTTTAACGTCCTCCCTTAAATGCGAAACTTAGTAAAATTATTTTCTATAACAAATTACCGTTTAGTCGGTTAATATATGAATGACAAGTTACCGTTTAGTTGGGGTGTACGCTTCATCACAATAACCGACATGCCATTTCCCGATCATGTGGGTTGCATAGCCGTAATCTTTCATGTATTGTGGGAGAAGTTTGAAGTCCATCGGGAGACCCGCCATCTGTGTAGCTACAACTACTTCTTCCTGTTAAGGAGTAAAAGATCCGGTGAGTTCAGGCAATGCTCGTTAAGTGCCTTGTCCAAGGACACAACCGACTATCTAGTGGCCAGTTTCGAATCTTTAAAGCACTATCCGCCATACTATTTGGTGGGTTAAATGTACAAGTAATATTTGGAAAGTCACCCGAAAGGTGGGATAGAAATCTAAAGCGGTAGTACGAATCAGGTGGGGTGGAAATGTTTAGCTGAAGAACAATTTACGTGCAGTGTATGATGACCAATTAACAAAAATGGCACATACAATACCAAGATGCGTTAAATACATGATTTAGGGATCGTCGCTATATTTATTTAATAAATTCAAATATCATTACCATTAACAGGGTATCTAGCATGCCGTATAAAACACATAGTTTACATACACAAGACAATGAATACTGTATGCACATCTAATAGCAGATCATATTTCAGAACTCGTTTTCCTGCGGTATATTCTAAACATAAGTGTTAACTACAAGAGATAATTGTTATCTACAATAGATACTTTTTAACTAACGCCCAAGCAAGCACCTGCATTCCTGTGTTGATCGGATATCGTCCTGTCAGCAAAGCCGCTCTTGACGGAGTGCACTTCTCTTGCGCGTATGCGTGATTCAATATCACCCCTTCCTCGGCAAGCGCTTGGAGGTTCGGCATGTAGACGTTGGGGTTGTTCCACTGAACATCATTCCAACCTGTAGATTATTTTTAGCAAAACTGTGCGCTTAGCGCGATTTGGTGGTTTAAAACCGAACCCCCCCCGCACGTTCAATGTGGAAATTAATCCACTCGGGGTAGTATCCCTACCAGGTGGATGCTGGCAGAAACTCTCCACGAGTATCTCCACAGCGTGCAGGTCACGTTTTCGGGGAGTTTTATTCCATGTTTTTAAAGTAACCTGGCATAACATACACAGCTACAGGAGACTGTAGTATCGCGTTACATTTTTATATTTGTAGCTTTGTCATAAGGTAAGTATTCACACGTTTAAGACAGGATAGGTTATTCCTGTTTAACCCAGTCGATAAAAAACACAGGGGGTCGTTATTATACGGGCTATCTTCAGATTGACTAGATAAAATCGTTGGTATTAAGTTCAGTTGGCGTATAGGTGCCTTTCCGTTCCCTAAACCATTTGGTGGACGCCCGAGATTTTCAACCTCATACCGAGCCGGTTAAACTTGCAAATAGGCTATTTAATTTGATTGTCCACACAAATACTAACCCATGTCATCTACTAGAACCATTACAACATGCGGTTTGGTACCACCTTGACCATAACTTCCTGTAAAAGAAATAAACAATTACAGAATATCACAACCATCACAAACTATTGCAGATCACTGCGCTAAAACCAAGACGAAATGAATAAAGTAGACAAGAGTTGTCTGTAGCTTTGCAATGGACAATAATATAATATTTTAAACATCTTTTTAACTCAAAAGTAAAAAATCTCACCAGCAACAAAAAGCAGCAAACATTGCAAAGCGAACACTGCATCAACCCACAGCATCATCTTGAACAGTTCACCCTGCTCCACTTAGTTGAATGTATCTCAAATCGGTTGGGGATATATTTATAGCGTTTTACAGGCAGACGATCTTTCTCTAAGTGCGTCATTGTTTCGGAGAGTAAAGGTTACATTTTATGCGATATGTCACAGTTTGAATCATATTTTACGACGCGTTGCGTCATTGGTGCAAAGTTACTTGATAACAACACGGAAGCTACGTGCAGTGACTAGTAGTTTACCTGAAATATACGGATGTGTCCTCTTTATTTCAGATATTTACCACGTAAACAATATTTGTCTGCAAAAAGTAATGTTTTACATCTGCATATATGCGGATTTCAAACTATTAATTTTTCTGGTGTAACAACGTAGTCTACCTGCCCTTACAAGAATAACCAAAAAGTTATTTTGCTTTGTAATTATTTTAACATGGTTGTCAACTATATTCTATACCCCTTATTCTTATTAAGGTTCAGTTATGTGTCATTTAATCACGTACGAAAGTAGTTCCCGAAGTTTTTGTAGTGCGTTAAATACAAGAAGAGGACGTTAAAAAAATCCAAACGTATAATGAAAAATGATTGTTTGATCATTTCCTGTATTCCTTGGTTAATACAGTTGAATATTAAAATTGTGATTGGAAACCGCGGTTTAAAACGTGTGGTTGATTATACTCGCTGTGGGTTGATACCTGGGTTGGTTGAAACCCGAGTGTAGTAAACCCTGTGAATTGAAACCTGTTTGGTTTGGAACGCCAAGAAACCGACTGTTTAGTTTATTAGTTTATTCATTTTTTGCCCTAGTATTTTAAAATGGCAAGCGAATAAAATAACGACACGGGAACAGGAAAAGACGGCAAAACGAACAGTCGTTAAAACACGTCATTGAAAAAAGGATATAATTTAATAAATATGTTACAGTGGATTGTTTTCATTATGCTTCATTCGGGTCATCGTGGATGCAGAAACCAGGTTGACAAACAAGATGATAAATCTATTTGTTTATTGTTTTCTATGTGTCACTGTCCAGCGTATAGCGTGTCGCGAGCCGGGCGTGTTTTGAAGTAAAATGAAGTAACTCGACTTATATCGACTCTTATACAAAAAAAACGGTCCTGGTGACGAGCTCATCATGGGTTCGAAAATTGGCTCGGTAAAAAATGAAATAACTTAAATATGGGCTATCGGCATCCCGACGATTGGGCCGTAACCGGATCACATCTCACCTGCCACTTAACTAACCATTTTGTCACCGAAGTTAGTACAGTGCGTATGTGACTTCAAGAATCAAACGAACTTTTAGATAAACATAAGGGCAAATGTCAGTTATTGTCTCACTTGTGACATTTGGTTCCGGTGACTACTGTTTTACTAGCGAGTCACCATTCTTTAAATGCGTTGTTAATATTTCGGAGACTTCAGTTGCGTAAGTGTTGTAAGAAGGCGAATCGAATTGTTCGATGCGTTGCGTCATTGACTAAGATTTTTCTTCATAGCAACCTAGCGTGGCTCCGCGACTATATTAGTTCACCTGAAATATACGGGTAACATATGAACAGTACAAATTTATCACGTATAAAATCTAGCGTGTCTACATATATTTTGCTTTTACATACTTTTTATTTTTAGTTTTATCGATTAAAACCTTATTTTTTGGTTTTACGGATTAAAAAATTACTGGTTTTACCATATTTGTTTATGGTTGCATGAAATATCCACAGGAAGTGAAATATCCTGTTTCAAATTATATATCGATTTTATATTTCATTTTTTTGTGTTATCAGTTCGAATAACAGAACAGCACACTTTGAAAAACAAGAAAACCAATAGAATTGTAAATTTCTAGAATGTTAATTAGTTTAACACCACGCTATCCGTCAAACAAAGATCGAAGTACTAATGGCTTTTAGTAAAACTTCCATTGTGATTTTACCAGTCTAGGGAAATACCCCCTGCACACTTGATGCATATCTTGATTCTTGCTAGAAGGTGCTCACTAACATTTTTGGACGATTTCGAGACACTTTTGTAAATTTGACTAAGATAAGAAAAATAACAAAATAAACCAATAAATGTCACTTGTTTTTAGACTAAGAGCATCCAAAATCACACCAAATATTTACTACCCAGTTTAAAAAACAAACGTTTATTTCACGGTTCATTGGATTTGTTATGACAATTTTGTACGCTACTGATGTTTTAAAGACCAAGAATTTGATTTTTAAAGTTTTTACACATTTTCTACATACAAGTTGCAGTTGTTCAACACTTTAATAAAATGGCTCTGTAAAATATTGTTCAACAGGTACTGTATATATTTCTTTATGGTTAATTTCATGTTTAGGTTTGTTTTTTTCTTTGAATTCGGAAACTTTGCTAAAATCTTAACGAACTCTCCTACTAAAACTCAAGGAACGTTTCAAGCATATACAACCTACTGCAATAGCTCTGGTAACCCGACGGTTACCTGTGTAATGGCTTTATTTTCCATTCACGGGATAAAACATTATTATCCTATGCTACCAAACTGACTGTAACTGCAACCTGGGCTTTACTTATCTGCGGGACAGCGGGGTGGGACAAGACACTCTTTTGGGGAGAAATGGGGCGGGACAACACACTATTCTGCGGGGCAATGGAAAGAGATATAACCTTACCCTGTCCCGTTTATGCTATTAGCAAAAATACTTCATCCCGCTCATGATCTACCCCCTCCCGCTAATGTTATAAACGAATTAACCCGTCCCGTCCATGTACCACTTATGATATAGTGTGTTGTTCCGTCCTGCTCATCCCGTTCCGCTGTTCTGCAGATTAATAAAGCCCCTAAACTAAACAGACTTTAAACCAAGCCCTTAACACAAAACTCAATGATCTAGCTCTTGAATGAAAATGTACAGTTTTTAATTTTTTTCAACTTAATCAATTTTTATGGGTGGAAGCAACATCTGTAAAAGTATCTGATATGTTAGCTTGATGTGGTAAACAAAAGAAGCTTTGTAGGGAGAGGAAAAATGCACACTTAAATGAAGTCATAAGAATTATGAGTTGTTTCTGGTGTTGAGATGAGTGTTTGGGGCATAAGTATGAAATTTTATTTCCCTATATTTTCTTTCAGTTTCCCTCCTTCTCTCTCCCCTTTCTTTAATGTTGCCCCAGTTGGGTACGTCTGATTACTACAGGATCGCTTAGACCGCTTGGAGCGACTGCTTGGAACCTAAAGATACGCTCGATCCTGTAGTCCAAGCGCTCTAAGCGATCCTGTAGTAATTAGAAGTATTAGCCCCATTTAGCTCATGAGGTAAAATACATATTTTGTATATCCAGGTCAAGCATAACAGAAACTTGATTTTGAACTCGGACACAAAGCAAACAGTAATGAGCTCTTATTCATCGTTTGGAAAGCAAGTTGATCTTACATTGAGTGGATCCCAACTTCCCATTTCCCCTCCTAAATCATCCAGGCCTTCGTCTGCGAGGTATGGGATAACTCTCTCTGTATTCAATTTTGCTGTGTGTGGGTTCATAATTGGTCTACACTTAACCATTTCATATTTCGTGATCTTGAAAAATCCAGCCAACATTGGTGTTTTTTAGGACTGATAATAAAGTGATAGATGAATTAAAAGTATTTAAAATACTAAGCACTAAAAGATTTAATATTCAAATACAAATAATACAGCCTTAAAGTATTCTGGAAATAGCATGGTTTGCACAGATGTTTGAATTGTAGCTTAAATCATTGTTAAGGAAAAGTTTCAAGCATATACATCACACTGCAATAGCTCTGGTAACCTGACGGTTACCTATGTGTTGATTTTATTTTCCATTCATTCTACCTGTAACCGCAACCTAAACAAACTATAAATAAAGTCATTCATTAGTAAGTAATAAAATAAAGTTCCAAGAATGTTTTTTTTTGTTTTTTAACATGCAACACACTGCACAGGTCATCGTCTTCCAGTATTCTGAGTAGCAGTTCGCAACGTAGACCAAGATTAGATAAATCTAAGTCATTTTCAACACAAACATACACAAAGCCTGGCATGAAAACCACAAGGAGAAATGGTGGAAGAGAAAAAGACCTGAACTGTAAGAAACCAATTTGTCTTGTTTTTTTAAGGATAAATGTGGTGACATACCAGTTAGCTCAATTTTAGTGGGGCCAACCATCAGCTAGTTATAGAAATATAGAAAAGTAAATTAACCGTAGGTATTAAAATTCAATAATAACTAATTAAGTGCTTTAGCAAGGCACTTAGGGGAAGTTGCCCAAATTTAGTAGCTGAGTGAGTTGTACAAAAAGGTTAGAAATGTCTTTGTTGTATACAATACACTGCAATAGCCTTGGTAACCTTACAGTGGGTACTAGTTAATCTGATAATTGCTTGTGCTACAACACCTATACTTCCATGATTTTAATATCTGACTTTTTGTTTATTTATTTTTTAGCTAATAAGCAGCCATCATTGGCGATGTCTTTTCCTGCCAAAGAAAACAAGAAACCGATTCAAACTAACTTGCCCAATCGTAATAAACCAAGTTCTGTTTGCTCTGATGATCACATTTCCATGTTTTTTGATCACGCTTCACAAAAATCTCGGTCGAATTCTCGAAGTGTTTCATCACGTCACAGCAGACCACAATCCAATGTACGTACTGCACATAGTGTTTGTTAATGTATTTACTGTAAAATGTAGAAATTCGTTGAAATAGTGAACTGAAGATTTTTCCCAGTAAATAAGAAAATGGTTGGATTATTACAAAATGTCATGAATCGTCAGATTTCCTCATTGCCACCTTCAGGTTGCTGAAGCTACTTTATGTTGACTCATATTTTCTCTTGCGTAAAAGTTTGCATGTTTTTATGTTTGCAATGCTTAATTTTTATTTTAAATCTTTCTGTTTGAGCCGTTCTAAGGAAAATTTGTTTCACATTCCATTTAACATACCAGGGCTGTAATTTGCAATGCAAAGGTTCAGCTGGTAGGATTTTTTTTGGAAACTTCTCAACTATATTGGGATAGGATAATCATTTTCATCCCTGTAAATAGAAAAATACACTGGGTTGTTGTCACATGGGCAATCGTCAGATCACCTCATGCCCACCATCGGGTTACCGGAGCTATTGTAGTCTGTTGAATACAATGAAGACATTGGTACTATTGTTGTTTAACTTAAACCACAGAATTAAGTCATTCCTTTAATTTTAATAAAACACTTTAAACTACTGGGTTCAGGTGATGTCTGCTAAGTTTTCATCTATGTATGCCTAGATAGCAGATAATAGTGCAACCAATTAGCTCAGTGGGTTATTGCATCACCTTACAGCCGAAGGCACTTAACAGACATTGCCTGCACCCAGTGAAATAATGGATTCTACCAAATTAAAGGAACATCTGAATTAAACACAACTCACTGTAATAGCTCTGTTAACCCGTCGGTTGGCACGAGGTAATTGTGTGTTAACCAACTTGGTTATTTCATCCACGGGGATAAACATGGATATCCTATCCTATAGCAGATAAAATATCTTTTTTTATTTTTAAAATGCATCCACAAGGTGTCCTTGGGAGCAGAAGACCGTGTATTCACGATACCAGATAGCGCACGAAGCGGTAGCACTGTGTCCTGGTAAGTTGTTAAAATATTGAGTGTTAGTAATCTTTCCAATTACAAATACAATGTGCCATTAGACTTCAATGTGCAGTTTTATTGCTTTTTAGTTCGATTATAGGAATTAGGGACTGATGTTTATTCTTTTGTTCTTGAAATAAAAACACACAAACCAATCTTGATCCTTAACACTTATCATTATAAGTAAAATAACATACAGAATTGCAACTTCAATAATAGGGTACGGTACCCAAATTTACAACTTTGATTAATTTTTTTTTAAATAATTTATTCAGGTTAAGTTTTTTTTAATAGATTATTCAATTTAAATTTTTTTAATAATTTATTCAATTTAAGTTTTTTTTTATAATTTATTCAAAGTTTTTAATAATTCATTCAATATAATTCTATCCCAGCTCCTCAAACAGAGATGAGGAGAATGGAAGTGGAGACTTCTCCTCCAATCCTCATGACGCATCCGATGTTGATTTCCTGAGGTCCTACTTGAGGTAATATTGTGTAGTTGGGATGTTTTTTAAATACGTCACAACATAGATATAGGAATACCATTTTAACAAATGAATCAATTTCGCAGCAAATATTTTAGTTTCCAATTATTATATTAATTTGATTAAAAATTGTCTTACAACATTTTCTAAATGAAATGTCTTCTTCTAATCATAAAAAAAGAGAAAGAAACCCAAATGTCAGCAGTTGTTGAAAAAGTGTTTGAAATCTGTTAAAACTATCTCTTGGTAAAACCATTCCGTTAAAACCATCGCATTTTTGGCCAAAAATTGTGTTAAAACTTCTGGTTTTTATGTACATACTCCTTTTTTTTCCTTTTTTGTTAAAACCATCTTATTCTTTGGCCAAAAATTGTGTTTAAACTTCTAGTTAATGTACATACTCCTTTTACCTCCACTCATCCAACTTGTTAATGTTCACCCCTCTTTTACCTTCATCCACCCAACTTGTTAATGTTCACCCCTCTTTTACCTTCATCCACCCAACTTGTTAATGTTCACCCCTCTTTTACCTTCATCCACCCAACTTGTTAATGTTCACCCCTCTTTTACCTCCACTCATCCAACTTGTTAATGTTCACCCCTCTTTTATCTTCATCCACCCAACTTGTTAATGTTCACCCCTCTTTTACCTTCATCCACCCAACTTGTTAATGTTCACCCCTCTTTTATCTTCATCCACCCAACTTGTTAATGTTCACCCCTCTTTTACCTTCATCCACCCAACTTGTTAATGTTCACCCCTCTTTTACCTTCATCCACCCAACTTGTTAATGTTCACCCCTCTTTTATCTTCATCCACCCAACTTGTTAATGTTCACCCCTCTTTTACCTTCATCCACCCAGCTTGGA
>CH000279.1:1194554-1207350 GCA_000149265.1 Ciona savignyi | reverse complement strand
TGGGATTTTGGGGGTAAAGTTGGGATTTTGGGGGTAAAGTTGGGATTATTGAGGCAAAGTTGTGGTATTTGGTATGGTTATTCGAATAAATTTGGGATGCAAATTGCACAATTACCAAAATGGGAAATAAATTTCTTACAACTGGAACATAACAATTTAATCTGACTAATCGGCAGTCTTAACCGTAACCGTGTGCATTGTTTGAGGTAAGTTTGAACCCGTAGAAAAACGGCAAATTTGCCACAGTGCTATGAGTAAGGTAAACTATCCTATACAGAATATGTAATTGTGGTAAAGTTGTCAGTTTTTCTGCTTTCATCCAAAAGTTTGGTGGCTGTGTCTGAAGCATAGTTAGATTATTAGTACAGAAGTATGAGCAACTTTTGTTTAGACGTAATTATGATTTCGTGCTCAAGTTATATAAAGTTGGATTTATTAGTTGCTTTGGTAAAAGAACGCAGACACGGTTTTTTATTTTTTTTAGCATAGAAAAGTAAAGTTTATTTATTTTAGCACAAAAAGATCGTCCTGAGAAGTTCTAGCAAACTTGGTGTACTAACAAATTTCCTAAGCCATACGAATGTACCAATGCAATTGTATGGGTGTTACAAAATGATGTTTTAATCTAACCCAGAGCTACCAGCCTAAAGCATCATTTTCCGGCGCTCATAAAAGCGGGAAATCGAAACGAAAAATCGTTATGTTGTCTGAGCTCAGAGCAATGGAGGAAGATGTTTGGCATGAATTGCATTCCCCGAGTACAAAGGTACAACTCCAAAACCACTTAGTTCCACTCAAAACTAACCCTGACATTATTTTAAACGACCCGGCAGCATGCAGAGCCCCTGGTCAAATATTTAAAGAAAGTTCTATGAAACTGGATAGAAAATGCTTAAACTAGCTAGAAAATGCTGAAACTGGCTAGAAAATGCTAAAACTAGCTAGAAAATGCTAAAACTAGCTAGACAAATGCTAAAACTTGCTAAAAAAGGCTATAACTTGCTTGAAAATGCTAAAACTAGCTTAAAAATGCTAAAACTAGCTTGAAAATGCTAAAACTAGAATTGAGAGTAGCTTGCAATACCGTGCATTATTGACCTTACTAATGCAGGAGAACGCTTTTAGTTGTGCATGTGTTGCTTTATGTATCTGCTTATTGCTGAACTAATATCTGTTAAGCCGAAAGCAATCTACAGACCTATGAAGAAGGTTTAGTCTTGCTAAGTCGTATTCAGTAGTATGTTAATCTGCATTTGTTTAAAAATTATGAACTTCTGCTTGCAAAGGTAATGGAATGAAGAAAGAATGGCAATAATAAATTAACGAAATTTTGGTTTCTGCTCTAGATATAAGCCGGTTCCAATATGTAAAAGTTGTATGTCGTTTTAAAGTATTCTTTTGTTGTTTTCTTTAATTATTTATATTTTTGGAACAATTTTTGTTATTATTTTGGGGTTCGGTAATGTACCGGTACTTTTTTTGTAATTTTATTAAAAATTAAAAATTTGGGGTATTTTGTAACTCCAATTTTGAAATTATTTTTTATTTTTTATCGTGTCGCTAGAAAACCACACCAGAGGAAAAATCCAAAGATTTTGATTCCTGGGGTCAGACTGACTGGGGAGATGACAGGGAGGAGCCAGATCTTCCGGAGGACAATGGTTGGGGAGGAGGATGGGATGAGGATGTTGCATGGACCACCGCTCAAGATATTGGTGGGTGTTTGAGAGTTTCTATAATACAAGATTAATATAGGGGTTTTCCCGGTTAGATTTCCTCCTTCATTACTCAACCTGTAGCATTGCTTTGTAAGTAGAACCCATTAAACCACTAGATTAAGACATCATCAAGCCTTGCCCAAGGACAGAACCTTTTCCCTTTACCTGACTGTCCCATGCCCTACAAATCAGCCAAAAACCTTTTCAGCTGAAATACAACTAACACCAGCACTTATGCTGTTACTTGTCCGACTGATTAGTCTGGTAGATTAGTACATGTCCTTCAACCGAAAGGTTGCATATTCGAAACTGGTTGCTAGCTAGTCGGTTCTGTCCTTGGGTAAGGCACTTAACGGATATTGCCTGAACCCAGTAGAATAATGTGTTCTACAAAATTGAAGGAACGTGTGAATCATACACAACACACTTTAATAGTTCTGTTCAATCGACGGTGGGCGCGAGGTGATCTGACGATTTCCCGTGTGTTACCCCCCTTGGTTTTCCCATTCATGGAGATAAACAAAAATATCCTATCCTTTTAATAATAAACAGTTGTTTCGGTTGCAGATCAAAAGAAAAGTCCCAAACTGAGTTCCAAGTTCAGCAAATCCCCAAAGAATGACCTCCCACCTGCAAGTTCCTATAACTGGACAGACGATGGTGATTCAAACAATCCAGAGGATTTTTTTAACGAATTCAAGCCCAAACCTAAAAAGGTCATTTTTGAATAATTATGTTTTTTAGAACTTTTTTGTATAAGGTAGTCACAGAGCCCAGTTTTTTCCTGCAAGGCTTTAAAAATGACCTTAAAGTAAATTAAATCGTCGGTGTACCAAAGTGTTTTCAATCACAAAAAGGCTAAAAATATTTAAGTAAGTAATAATACCCATTTTACTTCATTTAAATATCAAATTGTTAAGTAAACCTGTACAGATGAGCTTAAAGGACTTATTTTTGCTTCAAATTTACATTACAGTTCAAGATCCTAAATTAGATTCAATTATACAAGTTCTGCTTTTTATGAGTTATATCCAAATACATGATATTTCTTTTTTACTTTTATTAGGAGCAGATTTTCTATAAAAATGCCTTGCTGATTTTAATAAATTTAATAACCTACATAATAAAGATTAATAACCCACGCAATTAGATAAATAGTTTTTTCTCTTTTTAGACTGTAACATCGCGAAAACCAGCTGTTCAAAAACCATCCCAACCAAAAGTACAGCCAGCGAAACCAGCAAAACCAGTACAGTCAGCACAACCAGCGAAATCCACTACCAAACCAACCGATGAGTGGACTGCAGATGGTTGGGGAGACGACTGGGGTGATTCAAACGGTTGGTGGATTAAAATGAATCTGATAGAACTATCTTGCAACTTTATGCATTAGGATTTGAATTTTATTATATTCAGTTATGAATAGAAAATTTTACATAAGCTAATAGTACGTTTTAACACTAAGCCGTAGTATTTTTTATAAAGTATTTTTAAGTACTAGGTATTGCCCATTTTAAAATTTCTATCTTATAAGCAATACTTAAATGAATATTACTAATTTTCAGAGCATAGGATAGGATAGGATATTCATGTTTATCCCCATGAATGGGGAAACCGGAGCTATTACTGTGTGTTGTATATGATAGACACGTTCTTTCAATTTGGTAGAACCCATTAATCCACTGGGTTCAGGTAATGTACGTAAAGTTGTCCAAGGACACAGCTGACTAGCTAAGAGTTTCGCACCATTCAATTGAAAAGGGACGCACTTTAACGCCAGACTAACCGGCCAAAAAATTTTATGAAATTGTAGTCTAATCAAAAGAGAAAATATAACTTCAATAATTTACATGTTTTAGAATAACGCATAAACATAAATTGCAATTTGTAATAGCATTTAGCTGCCTCTGATTAGATTGTGTGAGGTTGGTTATGTGTCATGCACAATGATACAATCAGGGAGGAAATTGTCTGAGGTGAAAATCAAACCACACACCTCTGTATCATTTGCTGCTCTCATTTGATTCAAAATGTATTTTAAAAGGTTTAAGCAAAGCGGAAAAGGCGAAACTGGAAAGAGAGGAAAAACGAAAGGCGCGGCAAAAACAACTAGAAGAAAAACGGTTGACAAAGTCAACTGGAAAACTTGGAGCACGAAAATGCGATTGAAACTTTCTTTTTTTCGTGTCTAAACTAAAACAGCGTTGACCAAGAGGTTATATGTGAACGAATGGGCTTAGTGAAGCTTCCTGTTTTCGCCATACATATTTTTCTATTGGACTATTTTTCCCCCTAGTATTCTACTATTCCTCATGAACACTGCTAAATGTTTAATGTGCGGCTTTAGGACAACACTTATTTGGGTTTACTGGAATAAAAAATAGTTTTTAGGGTAACTTAAAAATATATGTAATAAAACTTTTGCACTATATATCTTTATTTAGAAAAATCTTATTAAATTAATATTGCTCTGTTGTTTTTTCAAGTATTTCTTTTAAAACAGAATTTATTGTGCAATAAAACCAAAATGCACGTTAATTTTGTGTCCTATTATTAAGTGGTTTTGCACATAGGGATACTACATACGTCATCAACTGACCCCGAGCGCTAGCTCTGTGTAGGCTTGCGTCTAATTGCAGTGTCCAATTAGTCTGGTGGGTTAGTGCGACGCATTTCAGCCGAAGGTCCGTAGGTTTGAAACTGGTCCCTAGCTAATAGATTGTTTAATTGGTCAAGGCACGTAACGGACAATGCGTGAAAGCAGCGGGTTCTACCAAATTTAAAGAACGTCTCACCATACACCAGACAACGTAATAGTTCGGGTAATCTAACGATTGCGCCTGTGATTTTGCTCTTGGAGTTTCCCCATTCACATTCACGAGGATAAACATGAATATCCTATCCAGTTTCTCAGTGGCAGTTTTAGTAACACTACTATAGTGACGTATCTCTTTAATTGCTGGTAAACAACACTCATTCGACTGAAACAAATTATATCAATTGTGTTATGTATATTTTGCTACATTGATTACAAGCCGTGGTCGTAACGATTAAAATTATATTTCTATTAAGCAAATTAAATAAAAATTGCGCCAAAATATCACCAGTTACTTTAACTTTAACTACTTTTGTGACCTAATAAAACAAATTGAAGATTTAGTAATATGTAGCATACTTTAAAAAAAACGGTGCTGCTAAAAGAATATAGCTAAATTTTTAAGATACCCACGTGTATTTTAGTCAGGTTATATTTTAGTAAAAAATTTCAAGAAAAGGGGGAAATAAAATATATAGTGGTAGTAAGCTAAAGCCTTAGCTTTCAGTCACTTTTATGTAATAACAAAAGCTAAACTAAAGCCTAAGTCACTTTTGTGTGATAACAAGATGATTAAAAAGTGTAGTATGTAAAATAAGTGCCCAGTAGTTTTTAAATTACCATTGCAAAGTTTTTTTATTATATAATTAAAAGAAAAATGGACAATGCCAAAAAGGTGCTCCAGGTGAGGCTCGAACTCACAACCTCCGCATTACTCCGTAACTGTCATATAAGTACGGCGCGCTAACCGATTGCGCCACTGGAGCTGGCGTTCGATAAGGCGCGAGACAGCTACTTTGTACGACGCGCGTTCACTTCTACAGTATTTGTCATTCGAAATCGAAGTTGTTTTTTTATAGCTGTTTTTTTTGCAACATGATTATACAAGGTACATTACAAAGCCAAAAACGAAGCACGTGAACTTATATAAATAATTTTGTTGCAAATGCTCGTGTAGTAATTTAGTAAATCATTATTAAAATTGCCAAAGTTTACAAAGAGTACAGCCCAACAGAATACAGTACGTCACAACTCGCAATACACGTCGCAAATATATATAAGTCGCGAGCGATATGTTTTTGCACTAACTTCGTACTTGAATACAACCTGTCCAAAATTCATCATTCCAATACATCGCATCAATCTTTAAAAAGTCATATGTATGTGCTGTATGTTTTTGTACATTAAATATATACAATAAACCAGGGGCCGTTAACTTTTTGCACTTAAAGAGCCATTTTTACAAAACAAAAATCACTTCAAGCCACAAAATTACTAATATTTTCGTAATAAATAAAAAAACAACACTGTGTGAGATAAAGACGCGAGTGTTTTTCTGTGTGTTTCACTTATGCATGGCTTTTAAACGTATTAAGCGCTCGCTATACAGTATAGCAATAAAATTATTAATAGCCGTCTTAGAAGGATGAAATAGCCGCAGGTTGTCAACCCCTGTACTAAACCGACTTATAAATTTGTTTTCGATTTGTTTACTTATGTATTGTACTCATTAGCAGTTTAGGATGCATTTGTCCCCGCTGTTCTTGTACAATTCCTCCTCCCAGCTTACTTCCCACAGTCGCTTGCCAAAGATTCCAACCGTTCCAACAACACATGCCAATATGAAGATGTAAAGTAAGAAATGATCCAACACCATGGCAATATATTTCCATTCATCCTCTTTCTGCGTGTCGAGGTATTGTAAAGTTTTTATTTGTATTTTTTTTAAACCACCAGTTTTGCAGTTAACTTTCTCAAATTGATTACTAATTACAAAGCAGCCATGCTATACTGGGATCAATTTATCACATTTTTGTCTATAAAGTGAACCTTCAAATTTAAAATTGTATTTTTTCACCTGTTGGCCCTCCAGTTGATCTTTATGGCACTCAGACACGTATTCCACACTATCGATCGCTGTTTTTACGTCACTTCCGATAAGGCGCGGCCGTTCCGTTTTAGATAATCGCCTAGATGAACCTGTCAGCCAGTTTAATAATGGTTAATTTTTTAAAACCAATATTGCTAGGCGATAAAAACGGTAACAATGAACGATAGTAAAAAAAGACAGGAAAGCGAAAAAGCAAAGTTTGCAGAATGTTAATTGATTGTTGGCGTCGGCAAGCGGGAGGATGGAAAAGTACACTAGAAAATCTTTCGCGAATACCATACGTCACATATATATGTTTTTATATATAAAGTAAAATTAGTGTCTAAGCTCTACCACCTGTGTCCTCATACGGCTTTGATGTTCCTGCACTAACTGTTTCTTCCTTTTTGTATGGGTCTAATCGCTTCATTGTTGCGCTGAAGATACACTTTGGCAGCCAGACCATGAAAATCTGAGCAAAAATAGGAGTGCTTTGCACTAAGGTATGATTTTGTATATTTACTGTAAAAAACACCTGTCTTGGTCGGATTGTTAGCTCATGCGATTAGATCGTTGGATGTTAACCGAAAGTCGCTGTATCGAAACCAGCCGCTGGGTAGTCGGTTGTATTATAGGTCAAAGCACTTATCGAAAGTCTTGTAATTCTATTGTATTATTAAACTAAAACAGTATAAGCAAAACAGCAATACACTCTAATAGTTCCAGTAATCCTTCAGTTTGGATAAGATAATCTGTCGATTGCCCGCGTGATGACGCTCCTGCTTTGTGAAAACGTATCATACAGCAGTTTCATTTTTAAATATGCGGTCGTGTGGCCAAATGGTTAACTCGACCGATACATGTACCGCCTTTTACAAAAAAAACGAACGTAATTAAGACCCGATCATGGTTTCTAAACTTGGCCTGGTAAAAAAAAATTACGTTTCAATTTTACAAGAATGACTTAGCACAGCTACTTAATAAATAAACATTAATTCTACATAGATAAACGTAAACATCTTACCCTTTTCATTCTTTTCGACATTACGTGCGTAGCAGGCCCTCTGTGGTGAACGTTCAATACTCCGACCGAAATAATTATAGATAAGCACACCAAGATCATGGTGAACAGAATATACTGACAAAGCAGAGGAACACCGTTTGCAGTGGACGGGACAGCGTCGACTAAAACGCATTCGAAAGGTTACAGCAACCGATTGATATGAAGCGAGCAATAAATATGCTTGTTTAAAATAATGCAGTGAAGCGACTTTTAGCAAAAAATGATTACACAGTCGTATTTAACTAGACGTATATATGACGAATGAAAATCATTATCAACGTAATTTAAACCACCATCCGAAAGTTTATTTTTTAACGTTATATCCCGTTTTTCAGGTGAAGTTATGCTAAGTTTGTGAGTAACGAAAGTTAGCTGGTATGAATCCAAATGTATGGTATACCATGGCCGTAATATGATATGTATAAATGAACTTATTATAACATACTAGCCCCAATAATAAACAATGTTAGCCGTAGGAATACAGTTTATTGCGATCGTTATATCACAATAACAAGTGTTGTTACGTGTGTTCGGCATAAAAATTCGTTAGTGAGTGCTTAAATGCTATTTTTACTCAAAGACGAATTTTTATGCAAAGTTTTCCTGATAAAATAACGCGTCTGTGGTACCATAATCGTGATACGCGTTTATTAGTATCGTAGCGGTGTAGTATCGTGATTATCGATATATCGTTGCACCTCTACATATGTATGACATACCACGCTCTTACCAACGACTAGTAAGAACACTATAAGTGAAAGCAGAAGTGAAATGCTGAGCGTGATTTTTTCTCCAGCATCCGACGGTAGGTAGAAAACAGCGCAAGTGAGAAAAGTGAAAAGCATGGTAGGAAACAGAATGTTGACCACCAAATACAAGGGTCTTCGTTGCAAAATCAGGTAGTACGTCATGTCAACATAGGGCTCTGTGTGGTAAATTGCGTTAGCAAAAGTTAGGCGGTTTTTGTTTAATTTTTTCATTAAATATTTGGTAACATATCACATTTTATTATTGGTAAAAAGCTATAAATAACATTAGGGCGATATAAATTACCTGTACAACAATTATAGTTAATGTAGTGTTTCCAACACCCGGTCTTCAAAACCAACCATTCCCCACTCTTTTCGTACATTTTCATTTCCGGCAACTCACAAATGTGATTTCTGCACGAACGAGGAAAGCACTGTTAGCACTTGACTTTGTATACAATTGAATTAAAATCGTTTTACTTGACATCCCAATCAGAGTTCACCATATCTAACAAGTCTTGCCCGTGTGACCATGCCCCTATCTTCATTGTGCAATTCTGAGTGTCAAATGGAAATTGTGTAACCTTGATAAAAAAATAAAGCATCACATGTATAACCGTTTTCGCATGACATTCATTAAAGGAGACGTACCATAATTTCACAGAAGGTTTTAAATATAGCTGGCGGTTTCCATTCCACAGTTCCCTTGTAGTCAACTTTCGCTTTAACAGTTTGTGAAACTGCAAAGTCTCCGTCAGCGCTTGAATAATGTGACATTAATTTAAAGGGATGTGCGTTATCATACCATGTACTATAATAAGATTCTTACTTGTTGTATAGTACAAATTCTGGCAGCCATATATTGGTTACTGGGAGGTACATGTACTTAACCCCTTGATAGTCATCAGGGTTCCAAGTCAAACGAGGGTCTATCCATTTGTGATAAACCCAAAACTTGGTTTCAATCTTTTGATTTACTTCGTTCTGTAACGGATTTGTAATGTACGTGCTCGGAAATACAGAAATAAAGTTCGAAATTTAAAAACTTTGCTGTCTTTAACAATAATTTTAACAAATGTATCGGCTTATTGTTAGAAAAATATTTCAAATGAACGGAATAGGAAAATTTTCATTCCTTCGAACGATGATAAAATAATAGCATACATACCACATCTAATAGTTGGTTAAAGAAGAGCTTGAAAACTACTTTTACCGATTTCTTGTAGCTTTCACTTGGTCTTACTTTGCTGTCGTAACCTTCAGATAAGTCATTTAACAAGTCATATGGGCTTTTAGCAGCAACAAATGACATCAGAGCCACAGCGAGAATAATTCGACGCAACATAACTTCCCTTACAGCCCTTTTTGGCTAACATCTAAAAGAGTAAAACTAAAGATAAGACTGTAACTTGAAAGATTTGGAAGCTGTCTTTGGCTTTCACATTTTAATATATGGCGATCTGGACAATACATTTTCGTGATAAAATTATTAATAAGAACATTCATAAACGGTATATTGACTAAACCTTAAACTTTTTTAATTTCACTTCGATAAGATGTAACGTCAGCACGTAGCTTCCACAACAACTTGGATCCTCATTGAACTAAAATCAGACCAGCTGTTTTCCCTAGAGATGTACCAAAGGCTGATAACAGTTCAGCACTTACGATTCATCACTGTTCCAAATAATAGACCGCCAAGGCTCTATCCTTGTATGGTTATACAGTCAACAGATACGAAATTCAAATATATAAATCCAGTTATTTTATTTTAGTGATACGCACATCAACATAAGTAAAAAATCAGAAAATCATTTAATGAACATGAGTCAGGAATAAATATATTGTTTTCCTCTCGGTAACTTAGTTTACCCAGTAGACATATACAGCAAAGACTACATAAAAAATAATCATCACTTATTTAAACTTCCAACATTGCTTGTGTTGTAAAGTGATCATAATCAAAGTATTTCTTCTTTGTAAAGTTTTTGATTATTTGAACACGATACCCAGCCCAACGAATTCTTGCTTGTTTTGTTCTTATGTATTGTACTTATTAACAGTTTAATATACATTTGTCCCCGCTGTTCTTGTACAATTCCTCCTCCCAGCTTACTTCCCACAGTCGCTTGCCAAAGATTCCAACCGTTCCAACAACACATGCTAATATGAAGATGTAAAGTAAGAAATGATCCAGCACCATGGCCACATATTTCCATTCGTCCTCTTTCTGTATGTCGACGGATTGTAAAATACTTCATTAGTTTGTTTAGCCACCAACAGTTGTTCTTAGGCCTGGACTTAATTAATGTCCGGGCTTTATTATTTTTATGTTACAGCCTCTTTTTGACTGAGTTTAGGTTCGAAATATTGATGTTCCTTAGACCGTGTTTTGAAAATAGTTGGTATATGCATCGGTAGCGTTAACCATTTGGACACCCGACCGTACCATGTTACAGCAATTCGTGAAATGCCTACATACATTAATCTCATAATGCTGCCAAGTAGATACGATAAGATTGAAAATTTATGCTTATCTCCGCGCGAATAAGAAGACGTGGGGGCGTTGTTATTACAATAGATTTCCTTGTGCTCATGTATTCTATTTTGTTGCCTGCTTTCACCTGTTGGCTGTCTCGTTGATCTCTGTAGCACTCGGACACATACTTCACGCCATCGATCGCTGATTTGACGTCACTTCCGATAAGATGCGGTCTTTCCGGTTGGGGAATTCGACCTGACAAGTCTGTCGAACAGTTATGGTGTATTAACTCAAGGTTACTTAAATATTACTCGTATATGTTCCCGCGTGTTTTGTACTAGATAGCCAAATCCACATACCACTTATCTCGTTGTACGGTTTCGGTGGTTCCGAACTCAATATTTTGTCGTCTTTGTATGGGTCTAACCGCTTCATTGTTGAGCTGAAGATAAACTTTGGCAGCCAGACCATGAAAATCTAAGCACAAAAGTATCATTGTATGAAATATGTTATAACATTTACAAACATATCTGCACCTTTTTCATTCTTTTAGACATTACGTGCGTGGCAGGTCCCCTGTAATGTACGTTCAATACGCCGACCGTTATCATAATAGATAAGCACACCAAGATCATAGTGAACAGAATATACTGACAAAGCAGCGGTACACCATTGGCAGTAGACGGGATAGCCTCAACTGCAAAGTTATACATGTTATTATCGGTAGAGGGAGTCGTATTTAGTTTATTAGATCTATTTATTGCGGTTATGTACGGTCGTGTGGCCGAATGGTTAACGTGACCGATACATATACCGACTTATACAAAAAAAAAACGGTCCTAGTGACGAGCCCATCATGGGTTAGAAAGTTAGCTCGGTAAAAACATATTTATTGCGGTTATTTTGTTGCGTAAAGTAGGACCAGAGTCGTAGAATATTGCAGAATCATTTAATTTTGAGTTTTAGAAACACATATTTCATCTATAGGCGGCTATATTTCCTTATTAAAATACAATTTAAGCAATAGTTACACATATATGTAGTAATACAGTCCAAGTATGTCATTATATAATAGAATTCCAGGTTTCTGTTAAAACAAATTACCTGCATGTGACGTGTTTATTTTATCAACGAAAATGCAGAGTTCTTACCAATGACGAGCAGAAACACAATAAGTGAAAGCAGAAGTGATATACTGAGCGTCATTTTTTCTCCTGCGTCCGATGGTAGGTAGAAAACAGCGCAAGTGAGATAAGAGAAAAGCATTGTTGGAAACAGAATGTTTACCACCAAATACAATGGCCTTCGTTGCAAAATGAAGTAGTAAGTCATATCAACATAAGGACCTGTATTTAAAACATTTTGTGTAGTCGGTAAAGTGATATTTAAAGAAAATTGACCTTTTTGATTATGATTTTATAATACATGAAACAAAATTTAATCAACCTACCGAGACAACAATCATATTTAATGTAGTGTTTCCAACACCCAGTCTTCAAAACCAACCATTCGCCGCTCTCTTCGTACATTTTCATTTCCGGCAACTCGCACGTGTGATTTCTGCACGAACGAGGGAAGCACTGTTAGCACTTGAAATTGTATACAATTAAAAGTGTTTTACTTGACATCCCAATCAGAGTTGACCATATCTAACAAGTCTTGGCCGTGAGACCAGGGACCTATCTTCATTGTGCAATTCTGAGTGTCAAATGGAAATTGGGCGACCTTGATAAAAAATAGCATTACATGTACAGTATAACCGTTTCCGCATGACATTACTGACGTACCATAATTTCACAGAAGGTTTTAAATATAGCTGGCGGTTTCCATTCCACAGTTCCCTTGTAGTCAACTTTCGCTTTAACAGATTGTGAAACTGCAAAGTCTCCGTCAGCGCTTGAATGATGTGACATTATTTAAATGGAAAGTCGTACGTAGTCTTACCATGTACAAAAGATTCTTACTTGTTGTATAGTACAAATTCAGGCAGCCATATGTTGGTTATTGGTAGGTACATGTACTCAAGTCCTTCGTAGTTATCAGGGTTCCAAGTCAAACGAGGGTCTATCCATTTGTGATAAACCCAAAACTTGGTTTCC